>PVKA01007083.1:0-31739 GCA_004027165.1 Ctenomys sociabilis
TCCTCTCTTCTCTTCTCTTCTCTTCTCTTCTCTTCTCTTCTCTTCTCTTCTCTTCTCTTCTCTTCTCTTCTCTAAGTCACACCTAGAATCAGGTCCTCTCTCCGCTTCTGCAGTCCCTGGCTGATTAAAGCCACAGTCATCTTTCACCTTTACAATCTCTTTGCCCCCTCCTTCTAGTCTTACCCTGGGCTCCTTTCTTTTTCTTCTGGGGGTTGGGGGGTCGGGCGGGAGATGGGGCAGCCAGGCCAGGAGAACTGGGAGTCCAAGATATGGTCCGGGGCACGTGGTTTCCTAAAAGACGAGGTCTTGCCAAGCTGCCCTAGAACTCGCAGTCTCCCTGCTCAACAGCCCCCTTTCTTTACTTCCCCCTTCTCTCCCTCCCTTTTCATTTTCTTCCTTTCTTTTTTCCTCTAATTTCCTTCTTTTTCTATTTCTCTTTCTGTGCTAAGGGGTGAAGGCAGTGCCTCGCGCAGCCGCGCACCTGCTGGGCAAAGGTCTCCACAGAGCTCCACCCTGGGCCCCTGGCAGGGTTTGGTTAAACCTTAGCAGCCCCAAGGATCCCACCGCTTCTCAGCGCAGAGCCCCTCTGTGATTCCTGCTCGGCTCAGCATCAAGCCCCTCCTCACTCTGGCACCTGCCCACCCCTCCTGGCGGGTGGCCCTCGCGGGTGCCCCTGCCCTCGGCAACATCGGCTGCGCCCTGCCCAGGGCTTCTGCTCAACCCCTGAAAGGCCCTTTCCCCGCATCACCCTAACGCTCGCTCTTCCTTCCATTTAAGCCTTTCCCCCCAATTTTATTTTCTCTGCGAGGCCCACCTTGGCCTCCTCACTTAGAGCTGCCAGGACCCCCGACGCCGTCCGGGGCCTTCGGGTCCTCCTGCCGAGCTGCGCCAGGTTCTCCGCGCAGCGGTCATCCCAACGCCCGCTGGCCCGGTCACTCCGCTTGGGGCGAGTCGGTGCCCTCCACTGCCGCGTCTTTGTTTTGTTTGCTCGTATGTTTTAAGCATCAGGAACACAGGGAACAAATATTTGGTGTATTAATTAATTAGCTTCATGGTTACAGTTTTGTGTGTTTGTGGCAGTGTCTTATTTGAACAAAAACTCAACCAAATTGACAATGATTTAACAATGCAAATAACTGCATGAATTGGGAGTTTTCCATTTTCCCTAGGCTTCCCTTTGTTTTAATTTCTTCTCCATGCTGCAGTAAAAGCTCCCATCTGTCCTAAATACAACTTTACTCCCCCTCCGGTACTGGGCATTAAGCCCAAGGTCTTCACACCCAGCATATTCCCAGGTCTTTTTACTTTTTAGTTTGAGACGGGGTCTTCCTAGATTTCCAAGCCTCGGCTCAGGCCCGTGCTCCCCAGGCGCAGCCTTCGGAGCACCGGGACCACGGCCGTGCGCCGCAGTCCTGCTCGGACTCTGCAAGTGCGGGCTTGGTAGCACGCTGGCTCTCCCTCTGCAGGCCTCGCTCGCCCAGGTGCGCGGACCGGACTCTTCTGTCCACGGGTCTGCGCTCACCGGCCGCCCGGTGAGCTGTAGCAGGAGCCAGCTTCCGCAGGCCAGCCCAGGGCCCTGGGTGGAGTAACCGCATTGCAGCAGAGAACTGAGAGACTAGGGGCTGAGAACGACCTGAGCCTGGCCCGGCGGGAAAGAGAGGCGGCTCCCTGCTGGTCGCCCCCAAGAGCTCCCGCCAAAAACAAAAATCAAAATAAAACAAAAGCCCTAACGTTGGGTGCTGTAGGGCAGGGCTCAGAACCCAACCTTGGCTCCTTTACAGACTGATGAGTATGTGGAGGGTGGATTTTCCTAAGAAAGGATTTGACTGTGTTTTGATTCTTACTTCCAGGCTGGCCTGGGGCAAAAGGGCCGCTTTGGGCAGCAAGGTGGTGTGAGGAAGTTTCAGGCGGAGGCTCAGCGCAGCCAGTGCAGGAGAGGGTCAGGCTGGCTGAACGAAGGTCAGTGACTTTCTTTTTTCCCCTAATTTCCTTCTTTTTCTATTTCTCTTTCTGTGCTAAGGGGTGAACTCAGGGCCTCGCGCAGTTCGGGGTGTGACTACATATCTTGGAAGAATGTGAAATGTAGTAATTGTTGGTAAAAAAATAAAGTGAATAATACTCCGGACTTGCTCAAGGTGTCGTCCCCGCTGGATTACATACCCAGCTGTTTCCTGACTGATCCAGAGCCTCTGGAAGGAGCCTGCCTGGACTGGCCTCGCCCATCTGGATGCCATTTCTGCTCTGCCACTTTCTCCCCAGCAGGGCAGACTGGACCAGAGGCTGATGTGGCCAGGGAGAAGCAAGCCTTTCCCCAGAGCACAGGTAGGAAAAGCAGTGGAAGTTTTATTTATTTATTTATGGCCTATAGTATTGGTGAGTGAATCCAGGACCTTTACACTGAGCTACATCTTCAGGCTTTTTTTTTTTGTCAAGGTCTTACTAAATTGCAGGGGCTGGGCTTGAACTTGTGATCCTCCTGCCTCAGCCTCAGGTTTCTGCCACCATACCCAGCTTAACAGTATTTGCTCACTCAATATGTGTGTGTGTGTACCTGTTTAACGTGTATTATTAAAATATCATTGAACTCTAGGATTAGAAGGGATCTGAATGATTTTCTAGCTAGTTGAAGGTCATCATTCTATGAAGAGAAAACCAACAGCTAGCTCAGAATCTTAAGATCATTCTACCAACCTGTATCACTTCCCTAACACAAGGATAACAATCATATCAGAAAGAAATGCATTTTTCAAGGATTCAATTACTCTTAATGGTTAATTTATTCTTAGAAAGCCTGACTGCCTTAGTGCTGAAAATAAATTATCTTATGTAATATAATCTGCATACATGCAACATTGTATATCATGATTGCTGGATATCAAGAACATCCAGAAAAATTACTGCAATTTAAAAATTGAATTTTACTGACAAGTACTAAATTTTGTTTCCTGCTTATTAATTTTAAATCATATAATAAAGCAAAGTTAATGATAGAGTCTTATGAGTATCGGAAAATTGCTTTCCCTTTTCTAACCCATCAAATGTAATTGAGGATTAGTAGTGTTATGTGTTGTAAAGATTGGCTTATGTTCACCAGCGGAAGGTACACCGCTGCTTCTGGTGCTATAATTAGTTACTTTTAAAGAGAAAAGAAATAGAATGCCTACAGACAGACCCAGCTATGTAATTTGCAAGGCCCGCTAAAAAGTGAAGATGTGGTCACCTTGTTCAAAAGGCAGGCCTGGTGGCCCACCAGCAAGTGGGAGGATGAGGCAGGGTGACTGTGAACTCAGAGCTTGCTACACAGTGAAGCTACAGCTGCTTGGACTTCAGGGTGAGACCCTGTCTCCAAAACCTAGCTACAGAAAAGCAGAAGGAAAAGTGGAAAAATGTTGCTAGAAAACGAATGCTTTCTGTCTTCAAATCCCTTTTCTCTGGTAATTTTCAGGGGTGCTTTTTCTTTTTTTTTGAGACAGCATCTCACTACGCAGCTCAGGCTGGCCTTGAGCTCACTTTTGGCGGAAGCTGATCTTGAACTCAAAAAGATCCTCTTGCCTCAGCCTCTTGAGTGCTAGGACTACAGGCGTACACCACCACACCTAGCCTCTCTAGTAGTTTCCTTATTTTGCTCATTGTCATGCTCCCTCCCAGGGATACTTGTGAGGAATGAGGGCGACCAGGCACCACAGGCCTCTACACCAGGGTCACCTCCTGTAAGGAGAGCTGGTAAGGTACAGACACCACTCAGCCCCACGCTCTGTCCCATTCCGCAACTCCCTCATAGGTGTTGTGGGTCACAGAAGGGTGAGAGGCTCATGGCTGGTAGGACACTTGCCAAATGCGTAGTGGCACTGCCAGCCCAGGGCAGGGACAGTTGTAGTCATGCCTGGACCCTAGATCATGCCAGCTACATGTGGGCCCTCCCACCCCGCCCCAGCTTCTAGCCCAAGGGAGCAGGTGCAGGCAAAGCCACCATGCTCTTCCTGGCCCGGCTGTCACCTGGACACAAGTGGACCCTGAACAGGGCAGAGAGGGTGTGGCCAGGCAGGGTGCAGGGTGCAGGGTGCTGGTCCCGGAAGCTGCAGGGAAAGGGAGTAAACATGTCAGGGTTTTCATGCTCTCCTGGGGTCTGCACTGGCCCCTCAGGCTCCGCCTACAGCCCAGGAATCCAAGGGTCCATTAAGAGGAAACTGCGGACTTCTAGCCCTACAGATAAAGTCCCGAGCACCAGGCCTCGTGGGACTGTTCCAGTCACCTCAGGCCAGCTCGGCCTGCAGAACTCAAATTACTTCACAGCCCGCCAAAGACGAATTCACAAATACCTGAGTGTATTTGTGGTACATGTTTATGTCTGTGCTGAAATGTCTTTTTAGATAAAAATATGCCTGCTGGCAGAATTCACAACAAGCTACAGTGGCAGCCAGGGTAATAAAAGAAATTCTTCTGAAAACATGCAGAAGCCCAGGTGGTCCACACCTGTAGTCTCGGCCCTTAGGGAGCTAAGGGAGGAGGATCTCAAATCCTAGGCTCCCTGGGCTATGTAGGGAGTTAGAGGCCAGCCTGAAGTTTATGGGGAGCTCCTATCTCACAAAACAAACTCAAAAAGAAAAGAAAAACTTTCCATAAAGCTTTCAGTTTTAAAAATTAGGTACAAAATATTTTTAAATTTTAAGGATTTTTAGCTACCCTATTAGAGTAAGCAAGTACAATACGTGTTGAAATCTTGGAGATGTTCAGGTCTTCAGTGATGGGAATTAGCTGTCCCTTCCACTACTTGAAATGACATTTCTTTTTTTCGTCCACATTCTGTGAATTCTACCTGCCCATCTTCAATGCCCAAGCCAGCCCTATGTCTTTCTTCTCTCCCTCTCTCTCTTTCTGTCTCCCTTCTATTTTATTGTTCATTATCTTCCAGTAGCTTTGAGGGGAATCCTCAGATCCTCTGGTATTTCTTTACTCCAGAGTTATTTCTCTACTCAAGACTTACAGTCTACATTTTGGGTACCTAATCACATTTTTAAAAATAGGCCTCCAAATTGGTTTTGTTGTTAGAACTTGCTGGTGGTGGTGCACACCTGTGATCCCAGAGTTTGGGAGGCTGAGGCAGGAGGATCAGTGAGTTTGAAGCCAGCTTGGCCTACAGAATGAGTTCAAGGCCAGGCTTAACCATATAGAGACCCTAGGGCCAGGAGACAGCTCAGCAGAATAAGCGCTTGACTGGCAAATGCAAGGGCCTGAGTTCAATCCCTGGTTCTGCCAAAAAAAAAGAAAAAAGAGTAACATATAGAGACCCTATTTCAATAATACAAAACAGCAAGAAACCCTCATAAAACCTTAGACTGAAAATAACATGAGGCCAAACACAATTCCCAGGAATAGAGCATAGTCCTGCCTCTTACACGAAAGAGCAACATCCTGGGCCACCCCACTGCCCAGGGCTCCTGGTACTGCCATTGGCTGTCCAACAGGGTTGTCAGCGGGGCTGCCGTGACACGAAGAACCCTTCTCCTGTGGGAAATGCAAGTACTTTCTTTTGGCCTTTTTCTCAAAGGCCTTCTTTGTTTATAGGAGAAGCAACTGATCTCCACAGTGTGCCAGTGGTAGATGGGATAGGCTTGGCCAATTTCTTCCTTCTTGGGTGACAGTCATCTACAAAAGGGGGAGGGGCCAGCCTTCCAACCCAAAAGGAGGGTTCAGCATGATCCTCCTGCCTCAGCCTCCTGAGGAGCTAGGACCACAGATGTGGGCCACATTACCAAGCTGAAATCAGTATTATTCAAGATGAATAATATAAGGTACCCTTGAATTCATCTGAATAACAAACTTTCCCTAAAATGACTGGAAAATTCTAACGACGTTTTTCCTTGTAAAAAGCCAGTTGATTGAGCATGGTGGCCCAGCACTCAGGAAACAGAAGCAAGAGGGTGGCTGCAAGTTTAAGGCCAGCATGTGCTAGAAAGTGAGGTCAAGGCCAGCCTGAACTGCACAGCAAAACTCTGTCAAAAAGACAAAAAAACAGAACAAAACAAAAAAACCTCATTGGTTTATTCCCTAAAACAATGATTCTCAGAGAGCAGTTTATACCAGATTCAGCTGGAAAGCTTGATAAATGCACAGAAAGAGTGGCAGTAGCTGAAAAGGGAACATTTGGGGTGATGGCTGTGTTCTATACGTGGACGATAGGGATGGGTGTATAACTCTAACCTGACTAACAATTCAATAAATTGCTTACCCCAAAACAAGAAACCTTGGGCCGGGGAGATGGCTCAGTAGAATAAGTGCTTCCCTGGCAAGCTCAAGGGCCTGAGTTCAATCCTCAGTTCCACCAAAACAAATAAAAAAAACTGCAAAACAAGAAGACCTGCCATACAAAGCAACTGGCCTGTGTGCAAGAAATGGCAGGGTCACAAATGACAAAGAAATTATGCCAGGCACTAAAAGACACTAGAGACACACTAGGAAGTGTGACCACCAACTTCTATGCATGACCCTGGCCTCAATTCTGAATTAGGCTGGGGGGTGTTACAAGGATATCATGAGACATTCTGGATCTAAAATAGTTACAAATGGACCATAAATTACAGTATTACATCAAGGTTAAAATGTCCAAATAATTAAGCAGGGCATGATGATGCCTGCCAGTAATCCCAGCACTCAGTAGGCCAATGCAGGTGAATCACCAGGAGTTCCAGGCTACCCTCAGACACCCAGTGAGACCCTGTCTCAAGAAGCTGAAAAAAAAGGGCCAGCCAAATAGCTCAGTGGATTAAAGTGCCTGTAAGCAAGCACAGGGGTCAGGGTTCAGCCCCACCCGTGGGGAATGCGTACCCCAGCTTTTGGGAGGCTGTAAACAGGCAAATCACTGAGTCCAATCTAGTAGTGAGACCCTGAACACTCTGTAGACCCTTCCCTAAAATATGCTGAAAAAAGCCAGGCATGGTGATACACACCTATAATCCCAGGGTTTGAGGGGCTGAGACCTTTGTCTCAAAAACAAAAACAAGGGCTGGGGAGATAGCTCAATGGCATAAGCACCTGCCTGGTAAGTGCAAGGTCTTGAGTTCAATGGCTGGTACGAAAAAACAAAAGCCCCAATCCTCAAACTAACCAAACAACCAAACACCTGAAAAAAAAAAAAAAAAAGCCAACAGCTATCCTGCACTTCTATCTTTACTCTCAGCAAATGCTACTTAGAAGTCAAGTGGCCTGTGTTTCGCAGCTACTTCTCAGCTAGTTGTGGGGGGATTGTATGTGATAGGTTATGGCCCTAGTATGAATTGCTGAATTATTATGGCGGTATGGCTTCCTTCGACCTTTCCTGCCCATACAAGGGAGCCTCCAAGAAGCTCCTTGTATGTCACTAAACCTGCCCCTCAAGTTCCACCCTGGCAAAAGTCTGGAAAGTCTCAGGCTCCTGTGTCAGGTCGGAGGATCTGCCCATCTCCTTGTCCTGGGCCCTCTCTGTGTGTTTGGAGTTAGTAAAGGCTTTCCCTCCCCCCATTTCTGCTTCTCTGCTTCGCCGCCACCACCGCCACTGTTGCTGCTGCCTCTAAAACCTGTCGGTCTGGACCTAAGAGCCGCAGGTGCGGTAGGGTAGAGTAGATAGGGGTGACACATTGTTACCAGTTTGTCAGTCTGGATGAGGAGGTCCGCGAACTCCTTGTACTGGTCTTCTGACATTTTTGTAAGTTTAAAAAATTATTTCAAAATAAAGCATTTATAAATAAACTACATCTTTAAATAGATTTCTCTCTGTCTCTTGATCTTGAAAGGATCAAACACAGTTACCAACACAAACAGGAAAACTAACCAGAGAAAGAAGGAAGCATGATGTTGTTTTTTACCTTCCACTTTATTGCTGCCCCCACCTTCTCTTTTGTTTAATTCTCCTAGTACACATTGTAACAATGGTTCTTGGCCTTAGCTAGACATCATAACCGCCTGAGGTTTAAAATTCCCTGTGCCTTGTCAAAGATTAGGCTGACAACCAGCTGCTCTGGTGTCAGGCATGAAAATCAGTACCGTTTTGCTAAGTTCCCCCGAGCTACATACATCCCCAGCCTTCTTAATTTTTTATTTTGAGTTGGGGGATTATTTGCTCATCCGGGGCTCAAACTTCTGACCCTCCTGCCTCAGCCTCCCAAATGCTGGGAAGCTGGGAACGCAGGCGGGCACCACCATGTGGAGCCTCGGGTGCTGTGCCAGGCAGCTACGCTGAAGCTACAGCCTTGCACCTCAAGCTTGCTGGCCTCCGTTCTGGAACATCGGAGATGAGGCCGAAGAAGACCCTGTCCTTTATGAAGCTCTGGAGATGGCTGTGCATGAAGCTGGGGTGGCAACCGGCCGGTGAACGCCCTCTCTGGGATTTCTGCACCCAACTCCTGGATGCCCTTTGTCTTCAGAGAACTTTACTGGAACCTGACTTGCGGCCCTGTTTATTTTGTTTGTTTGTCTTTTTGAGAGAGGGTCTTGCTATGCAGTCCGGGCAGGCTTTGAGCTTACTATGTAACCGAGACTGATCTCAAACTTGCAGAAATCCTCCTGCCTCAGCTTCCTGAGTGCTGGAATGACAGGTATGTGCCACCATGCCCAGCACAGAACTGTTCTTGAATTTAAATGAACTTATAAAAACTAAGAACACAAGAACATAAAAGTGGGACATCAGGTGAGGAGGCAGACTTGAGTAGGAAAGCCTTCTTTGATAAGTGGTCAATAGAGAGAAGTCAAGGTCCCTACAATGTCATCCCCCCCTTTACTATGGCACGCCTTGCACATGTGCATGTCACCCTTACCCTGGGCACCTCTGTGGCGTCCCCTTTTAGTGCACTTCATGCTCTTGGGGCCAGCGCTCCACTTGCGATCTGTCTTTCCTACTATTTTCCTGCTTGACTCCTCCTTAAATTTTCTTCAACTGGACAAAACATTTGGAATTGCAACGCAAGAAGTTTTAAAAGATTTTGCTCCCAATTTAGAATAGTTAAGCACGTTTCCTTTAAGCCACATTTCTCCCCAGGTTGTAAATCGCGAGGCAGAATTCTGCCGTGTTTTAGCTCAGTCCCGGCTATTAATTTTTCATATTGTTGAACAGATTATGTACAGATAATGTGCGCATAGCAAACCTTAATTGCTGCCGCTCCTAGGCCTCCCAAACATTTGGAAATAAACCCTTCTCAAGCTCTAGTTAGATGAAGAAAGGGAAACCTGACCCTCAGTGTATCTTACTCATTAGCATACTAATAGGACTACAATTTGCATTTGACTAGGGCGCTGTTCTTTCACCCCTGTAATCTCCTTCGTAGAGTATCACAGCTTTTTAGTTGATTTTTAAAAACAAATTGTCTAGCTACACTAGGGAAATAAGGTGGTGTTAGCACACGGAGCGTGGAAGTGAGTTAATTGTCTGAAACAACTCCCTGTTGGCTTGGCCTCTGAGGCAGTGCTGTTTGCCTGACTCGGAAATGCTAATGATCAGTCTGTTGGCATTTAAATAAACGCAACCCTAGGACATTTCTCACATGTCTTATGAATGAGTCCTTTTCTCTTTGTCTCGAGTTACCTAAATCCTGCAGCAATCCTGCTGTTTTTGTTTATTTGTTTGTTTGTCTTTTTGTTTTGTTTCTTTGAGATAAGGTCTCACTATGCAATTTAGGTTGACCTTGAGCTTGCTTTGTAGCCCAGCTGGTCTCAAACTCACAACAATCCTCCTGCCTCAGCCTCCCAAGTGCTAGGGTTGCAGGCGAGCACCACTATGCCCAGCAGGCCAGCTGTATTTTGATCATTTAATCTGTGGCTGAGGCCTTCCCACTTTTTTTCAGTTGCAGCACCCAGAATGAACTGGCTTCTTTCCCACAGCTGTACCATTCACAGTGCTGACCTCGGAGAGGATTTCCTCCAAAGGGAAGTAGCCCTAGATCTTATTGATGGCAATGAGTATTGTATTTATTATAACACCTAGTCCTCGAGTTACAGGCATGTGCCACCACGCCCAGCACTGGATATCTGCTTTGTTGCGTCAAATATTTTTGTGTGTCTGAAATATGTTTAGTAATAATTTGGGTTTAAAGGTGGATTCAAAGTTTTTCTGTATACTTTTATTTATCCTCTATATAAATGTAACACTTTTGTTTAAAATTTTATGAATTAAAAAATGAAAGGAAAGAAACAGTCCCTTGCAGCAAGGTGCAGGTCACGTACTGAACGTGTATCTCTATAAGCCACTCAGCACACACTGAAGTCTCAGTTATTATTTAGTGAATGAAAAGATGGACGCCTGGATGAGTGAGGCCACACAAGCCTCCGGGAAGGGCGAGAAGGGCTGGAGGGCAGCAGGCGGCCCTGAGGCAGATGGCCCTGCGGGCAAAGGGCCGACACCTGCGGGGCCTGCTCTAGTTTCTAAGGAGATTTAATAGGTGTGATCAGATTCGTCCTGACAGGGGCAGTGCTGCCTCGGTCTCTTGGCTCCGTCCTCACCCAGCCTTCCCTACCTTGCTTCTCTTCCCGACCTGTCTTGTCACAGAGATTCCGTCGTTCTGAGCCTGGAAGCTGCCACTATCTGTGGAAACAGGAAGGCTGTAGGACCAGCCTCTGTATAAACGACGTCCACCATCTAAACTGCTAAGCACCTTGAGTCTGGGGAGGCACAGAGCACATGAAAACTATGTAGACTGCATGAATATTGAAGCCTACAACATCAATCCAAGCGCCCATCCCGTCAGAAACTAGGGCTGGAGCACCACGGGCGCGCTGCGCAGATTTGCCAGTGCATCTATTTTCCCTGAGTTTGTTTCTATTTTTACTAAGGGTCGCATGTGTCCAAGCTGAATGATATGCCACTTGGTAAGAGGCTGCTTTGTGAAGCTGACCCGACAAGGTAATTCTTTGGGATGAGGCGACCTGAAGACGATGCAGCGAGAATCTGCATAGAAAATAGCAGCGCTTTGCCGGGCGCAGCCTGGCTGCGCCTGTCGCGCTGGGCCCAGAGCCGCTGGGCTTCAGCAGAGAGCCGCCGCGCGGCCCCGCTGAACGGCCGCCTGCCGAAATCCTGCAGGTTTAATTGCCAGGGCATCAGCATGACCTCCAGTCCCCGGCAGGCCTTTTCTACACTGATCTTTTCAACCAGAAAATGCAGGGATGGATTTTCTACAGGGTGTGCATGCTGCCTGGAGTACGATAACAGAGTTACACTTGCCGCTTTCTTCGCTGCCGGCAACGCTAGATAATGGAGGACTCTATTAATGACAGGCTCTGTTTGCTTTTAGGCTATTTTCATCTTGTAATCTGGTTATTTCATTTTGTCATTATAGAAAGATGTCTTTCTTTCTAAAATTCTCTCATTTGTTAGCTCACTACTTCATGAGTTCACTGTTTTGCGAGAGATTTTATGCTTTGGTTAATTAACAATTTGCATTCAAGTATTCTGGCTTGCTCAAAAAGCTAGTCACAACCAGCTCAAAAAGCTGGTTCAAGTGGATACTGCTTTTGGCTGGTTTTCAGACTTGTTTTAAAAAGTAGCTATTTTAAATGAGTATTTCCAATTCTCGATTATAATAACTAATATAAAGATTTTGACTTGAATCCACACTCACATGTAAAATAAACCCAATATTTGTACTTTTGAATTATTTATTTTAATTGGAATGAATAATATTCTGGGATATATATATATATATATATATATATATATATATGTTTCATTACATGATGACTGTAAGAAAATTTCAAAATTTAAAATTGCTAAATTCCCAGCACTTAGAGGCTGAGGCAAGAGGGTGGCTGTGAGTTCAAGACCAGCCTGGGCTACCTAGTGAGATCATGCCTCAAACAACAGCAACAACCAACAAAATACTAACTTTCTTCTTAATTTCTGAGAGTTTCTGCCCCCTACACTGAATTTCAAATACTGCTGTTCCTACCCAAGTACAAGGAGCTGGACGGGGCAGTCAGTGGAGGCCCACTCGCCCCAAGATTGTTGGCACGACGTGCCGACAGGAACCATCTCCTCTCAAGTGGGGTGAGGACGATGCTGTCGGCTGTAATGTATTTACTGTAACTTTTAAGAACAGATTAGGATGGAGAAGATGCTGGGATCATGGCAATAGTGACATCGTTTTTTAATCTCTCCAAATCTCCAGAGAGCAACAATTAGAGGCAGGTGTGGTAGCACACGCCTGTACACCCAGCTACTCAGGAGACCGAGGCAGGAGGAGTTACAGTGCGAGCCCAGCCTAGGCAACTTAGAAACACACTGTCTCCGATTTAAAAAAAAAAAAAAAGAAAAAGAAACTTATTTTTTCCCTTCTCTTAGTTTCACGTTTAGATTGTTATTGCTCTTCTAGAAGCTTGGGGCATCATTACATTTTTCTGTGTGGGGTCACTCTATGCTTTCCAAGTGCGCATTTCAGCTGTCATGTCCCTCTGAAAACTGCTTTCACTGTGTCCCCTAGGTTTTGTTATGCTGTGCTTCCACTGTCATTCTAGAAACATTTTCAGTTCTTCTCTGATTTCTTCTGTGATTAATTGATTATTAAATAACATCCAGTGTCTCCCCCCCCCCAAATGTGCACACATTTCAGGAAAAGAAAAACTTACCTAAGTATTTTAGTAGTTAATTTATTGAGATGTGATGAGATTAATCTGTTACCCTGGCCTCCACAATGGCAAGAGGTGCTCCACGTGGGGCCGTTGGCTTCCAAGCATTTGCTAGCGTGGCAGCGGCTGCCTGGGGACCTGGGCTGCTGCACGCGCAGTTGCAGTTTCTCTTCCAAGGGCTGGCAGTGTAGTGGGTTTTCTGCAACATGTGGACCCTCTGAAATCCCCCATACGAAGGCAACATGATCTGTTGGAAAGAAAATCATGCTATCTTTCTTTTCCTGGAGTGTGTATACACTGTTTGGGCAGACTGTGTAATATTTAATCTCCATGAGTTTGCATATTTCTGTGGCTTTTCTACTGTTGATTTCTAACCTCGTTGCCTATACTCCTTAATAACATGCAGGGGCTATTGCATTTCTTTTGTTTTTATTTAAGCATGCTTTAAGGTGTAAGATATGGTTTGTTTTGGATAAAATTCTATGTCTTGTTCAAAAAATGTGTGTTCTATTAGATGTCTGGCAAGCCTATTTATTTGATGATGTGGTTTAACTCTGATATTTCTTTACTGCTTTTTTGTCTGGTTCACCTGTGTATTTGTGAGAGTAGAATAATGAAAAAAACCTAACCCTGATAGGATTGCACTGGTGTCTCTCTGTTCTTTCCTGGCGGATGGCTTTTGTTTTATGAAGTTGGCGCACCAGATTCATACATATGACCTCTTCCTGCTGAATTGTCCCCTTGGCCAGTGTGCAGTGACCATCTTCAGCTCTTCTGAGTAGTTTTGATGTGAAGTGCACTGTATCCGAAGGTAAAATAACTACCTGCTTGTTTTCAGGCTCTGGCTGAACAGAATATTGTTTTTGATGCTTTCATTTGAGGTCTATGTTCTTTCTTTTGGCTGAGTGTGTATCATGCAGGCAGTACATGGCTGCATTTTAGTCCAATCTCCTAGTCTGTGATTTTTGACAGAGGAACTGACATGGAGAGTTATTGACACGGAAGGTCATTACTGTAGGGCGTCTATTGAACCCCACCAGTGCATTATTTATCCAGAGCTGATTCTTTTATTTTTTACTTTTGCTTCACAACTCTCCCAGTCACGTGTCCGCTTTCATTTGTGGCCTTTGATGCCGGTGGCCTCCCTGTCCATGGCTAGTGTTCCCTTAGGCATTTCCTGCAACCTGGCTGAATGATCATGCATCTCTTGTCGTGGAAAGTCTTTATTTCTCCATCAATTTTGAAAGCTAATTTTGCAGGATTTAAAAGTCTGGGCTGACATTTTTTTTCCTTTTAGGGCTTGAATAACTGTTCTGAGCCTCTCTTGGTGTTTAAGGTTTGTGCCGAGAAACCTGCAGTGGTTCCAGTGGGATCACCTTTCTAGGTCATGCAACGCTTTTTCAAAATATCAGCTTTTAGCATTCTTCCTTTTGCTGAATTTTTGGAATTTTGTTTTTGTGTCTCTATTTTATTTTATTTGCAGCATGGCGATTGATCTCTGAACCTTGCGCTGAGCACAGGTGCTTATGCCACTGAGCTACAGCCCCACCCTGAGCTTTTGTTTTTTGAGTCTCCCTGTGTAGCCCAAGCTGGCCTCAAACTCATGGCAATCCTCCTGCCTCAGCTTCCTGAATGCTGGGATTACAGGCGTGCACCACCATATTTGGCTCTGTATTGTACTTCTGACACTGTGTACCAATTTGTCAAGTCCATTGTTTTCACTGAATTTTTTGTATCATTTATCCCTATCTGCTGTCTTTTCATACTTTCTAATCATTTTCTAAGTGGTTATTCATGTATTGTCTTGCTTAACTCAGTTAATTCTTTGTTTCCTATTCAAACCTGTCATTTTATTGATTGAATTTGTATCTGTTTAATTAAATCCTCTCAGATTTACATCTTAAGCATTTATTTATACATTTTTTGTTTTATTGCCTCAAATAGTTTGACTGGTTTTTCAGTTCCTTGACTATGACTTCCTTTTCTGTGAGATCAGTTTTTTTTTTTTTTTTTTTTTTTTTTTTTTTTTTTTTTTTTTTTTTTTTTTTTTTTTTTTTTTTTTTTTTTTTTTTTTTTTAATTTCTGTATTTAGTACAGGTCTACAGGGTTTCACTACACAGATCACTGTCATAGTTTGACATAGTTTCTCCTGTTTGCAGCCTCCTGAGTGCTGGGATTACATGTGTAAGATCAGTTTTTGAAGAATTAGGAATTATGGGAAGGATCTTGTTGCCTTGCTCACTTATGTTCCTATTGGCTTTGCACTATAGATATAAGCTCAGTTATAGAAGGGAAACTCTATCTACTGTGTAGATCTCTTTAGCTAGGTTCTCTGTGCTAAGTCCTCGGTTATGTTTTGGAACCCTCTTCAAACTACTCACCATGATATTTGAGGGTCTTCTAAGTGCCCAATCTTCAGGGGTTGACCCCCTAATACCATTCACAGAGAAGAAAATGAACCACAGTAATGTCAACAATTGTCAACAATAATACAAAGACACATCAGATATTGTCACACAGTAAAAACCAGTTAAAAGAGGCAACTATGCTGCATTAACAATAGAAAGGAAGGGCTGGTGAGATAGCTCAGCAGACTAAGCACCTGCTTGGCTAGCGTAGAGACCCGGGTCCGATCCCTGCAGTGCCCTGGCCCTGAGCATTTTGAGCTGGCCACCACTACGAAGATTGAAAACAGAAGGATCACTAGAGTTCAAGCTGCCTGGTAAGACCCTATACGAAATACGCACGCACGCACACACACACACACACACACACACACACACAGCAAAGCAAAAAAAGGAATTCAGGGGGCCAGTGAGATATCTCAGCGATCTAAAGTGCCTGTTATGCAAAATGTAGGGACTACAGTTTGATCCCTGGCACCACATGCTGTGCCGGCCCTGCCCCCAGGTTGGCCTGAGCCTGCCCCCCCAAAAAAGGAAATCAGTAATAATAACAAAGTCAGAGAAAAGCTGTCTTGAACTGATACTCATTCAAGTGTAGCATCCTTGACAAAGGAAAGAGATCTGCAAAATAATGTAGTTTAAACCAGATGTTGACATTCAGTAAGCATCTACCAAGAGCAGCAACTACATCATCATTAACAAAAGAAAAGAATTCAGCACAAAAAGCACAGTGAAAATATGGCTAAAAATAAGAGAGCTTAAAAGTAATACTGGGGTTGGAGATACAGCCCAGTGGCACGCACGAACCTGCACGGCAAGCACAAGGCCCTGGCTACCTGCCCCCCTCAATAATAATACAAATGGGGGAGGGAGGGAAGAAGAAAATGAAGAGGCAAACTTGGAAAACACAGAAAAAGGAGATAAAGGAGAGAGAATGAAATAAAAATCTTATTAAATAATAAAATAAATGGAATTAGGTAAAGGTAACAGAAAAAGACAAATAAGCTGGGTGTAGTGGCATGCTCCTGTGATACCAGCATTCAGGAGACTGAGGCAGGAGGGCCTTTGTAAATCTGAGACCAGCCTGAAAAACATAGTGAGATACTATCTTAGAAAAACAAAACAAACAAATAAAAAATGCACTCCTATAATCCCAGGACACAGGAGGCTGAGGTAGGAGAATTGGTACGCATTTGAGGCAGCCTTTGCCTCAGTGAAGTTGAGGCAGTCCTTGTCTGAAGAAGAAAAAGAGGAGGAGGAACAAGAGGAAAAAGGAAGGAAAGAAAGAAAGAACAGGGACTAGGAAGATAGTTAAGTAGAATAAGCACTTCCCTGGCAAGCACAAGGGCCTGAGTTCAATCCCTGGTTACGGAAAGAAAGAAAGAGAGAGAGACAGAGAAGAAAGAGAGAGAGAGAGAGAGAGAGAGAGAGAGAGAGAGAGAGAGAGAGAGAGAGAGAGAAAGAAAGAAAGAAAGAAAGAACAAGGGGGGAGCAGGCCATGACGGTGCAAACCTATAATCCCAGTACACAGGAGGCGCAAGGATCACCATGAATTTGAGCCCAGCCTCGCTACACAGCAAGTTTTAGACCAGCCTGGAGTGCATACTGAGATCCTGTCCCTAGGAGAAGGAAGACAGACGTGCAGATGTCATGAGAGAAATGAAAAGAATAAGGGTTTTAAAAAGAAAAAAGTAAGATACAGAAGTGACTCAAGAGAAAGTGAGAAACTGGAGCCAAGTTCAACATACAGGCAAGAAAGCCTACAAAAGAAGTCGGAGTGTGTGAGCAGGACAAATGCTGAGACCACAACTCCAGGAAGTTTTAAAACTTAAATTTAAAAATTAGAAATTGAAACTTTAAATTACAGATTGAAAGCACACACCGTATATGAGAATATTTACCTGGAGCAACCAAAACTAAGACACACAATTTAGTAAAAGCATTGGTCTTTAAAGAAAAAGGTAGCAAACTGCTTAGGCATGTGGGAGAACAGACCACACAACTTTAAAGCTAAGGGAGAAAACGATGGATGTAGCCCGCAGTGGGACAGTTACCAGGAGGCACATGGCTCCAGCTCAGTCCTCAGCACCAAAACAGCTGGGGGCGGAGGAGACGCTGGGGATGGAGGAGATGCTGGGGTGCTTCGTTTTGTTTTCTTTTGTTTTTTTGTGACAGTGTCTCATTATGTAGTTCAGGCTGGCCTTGAACTCACAACAATCTTCCTACCTCAGCCTCCCAAGTGCTGGGATTATAGGCATGCACTACCATGCCCAAGATGTAATAATATATGAATAAATTTTAGCTATTCTCAGTAATTATATTTGGGTGTTTCTGAGCTTGCAATACATGTAAGTGTACAAGATACATGTAATTCTACAGACTAGGATTATATAATTCTATTTTACTCTCTGCCCCAGAGAATTGGAATTTCTAAGGTATGGAACACTGAACACAGGCAAAGCTAAACAAAAAATTCTATGGTCTTGAATTTGAATTGGAAAAATCTCATTAACTTAGAGTCATGTTTCTAAAAATGCATGCTTTTCTGTATGTTTTACATTAAAAGTTTTGGTTTTGGTTTTTAGGATAATTTTTCCTTCGGTTTGCACATTTCTTTCTGTCCAGGAAAAGGCCTCACAATAATGGCAGCCTGTGGCAACGCGAGGCCCTGGGAGCGGGACTGCAGGCTTGAGATGTGGTGTGCCGCCCTTGCTGAGAGGCCAGGGCTCCTGGCTGGTTTCAGGACTTAGGTGGCACTTAGGAAAAGGCGACCACAGACCCAGCAGTTTAAACAACGGACGTGTATTCTCTCTTTGCTCTGGAAATTAGAAGTCCTGGATCAAGGCGATGGCAAGGTTGGCGCCTCTTTTTGTGGGCCTGGAGGAGGAAGCTTCTGGCCACCTTCCTCACACTGTCTTCCTCTGTATTTCTGGGGCCAAATTCCCCTCTTTTAAGGAAGTCAGTCACAGTAGATTAGAATCCTCTCTAACGACCTCATTTCTTTCTCTTTTTTTAAATGTATTTAGTATAGGGTTTAAAGGGTCTCACTATGGAGACCAGACTCATAGTGACCCTCCTGTTTTCAGCCTCCCAAACGCTGGGACTACAGGTGTGTGCCACCACACCGTCTCAGTCACCATCTTAACACAGGGCTGGCACAGCAGGCTGGGGATCAAACCTGGACTTTAATCTGCTGAACTATCTGGCCAGCCCATTAATGACCTCATTTTAATTTGATTACTCCTCCCACCAGGAATTGAACTCATGACCTTGTGCTTGCCAGACAGACACTGTACCACCGAGCTACCCTTGCCCTTGATTACCTTTACAAAAACTTTTTTCCAAATAAACTCAAATTCTGAGGCACTGAGGGTTAAAATTTCAACAGATGAGTTTTGGGGAATGTAATTCAAAGCAAATGGGTGGCCTAGGAATGGATAGCCTAGGAAGGCGCACCTGGGTGTTTTTTCAGCTTGTGTGAGGATGCCATGAGAGGTTGCTTTGGGGGCAGAGAAGCTTGTCCAGAGCATGCACGTGGAGATGTGGCTGAGGGGTGTCGTGTTGGGGGAATTCTGGTACTTGGTCTAGAGGGGCGACTACAAAGGTGGGTGCCAGGGCCAGGGAGGTGGCTCAGTGGAATAAGCGCTTCCCTGGCAACGCAAGCGCAAGGGCCTGAGTTCAATCCCCAGTTCCGCCAAAAAAAAAAAGAAGGTGGGTGCTATGTAATGACTCCTGGAACTACACTTGTGTTTTTCTGAACTTGTTTTAGTTTTCTTTTTCTTTTTTTTTTTTTTTTTTTTGCAGAACTGGGGATTAAACTCAGGCCCTTGTGCTTGCCAGGCAAGCACTTATTCTACTGAGCTATCTCCCCAACTCTCTAAAAACTTTTTTTTTTTTTTTTTTTTTGGTTTTATTTAAGGGAGGTACAAAGTGCCGAAAGCTTTAGAAGAAACATATAGCTTTCATCCTAACAGATGGGACAATGCCTCCTGAAAGTTCTAGTGTGGCTCTGGTTCTCAAATTCAGCAAAACCTGTTTTCTTGGACTAACTGCAAAATGCAGTAAGGACTGTGCAGGAAGAAAACAAGCAAGAGGCCGGCAAAGCAGGAAAGAGGCATGCTCCGCCGCTCGAGCACATTTCTGCGAAAAGACAGCATCGCGCGAAACGAGCGGAAAGTACAGAGACAGAGATGACAGCAACAGCGCAGGGCTGGTGCAAAACTGAGAAGCCAGAGCAGCCCTCGCCGTCCCATCCGGTGTGCATCTCACTCCGCTCCGATTAGAGAGATTAGAGAAATAAAAGGCCTGAGCCATGCAGCCTCCCGAGCTCTAACTGCCACTGCCACCCTGTTCCTTCATGGTTGTTAGCGCTGTTTCTATCTATCTAGCTCCAGAATTTCTTGTAGGCAGAAATCACGCGTTATGGTCTCCCACATCCTCGGGGACCCATGGAAGACCCTCAGTATTTACTCATTTCATCTCTCGATCCTTCAATTCACATCTATTTATTTAGTCAAAATATATTTAGTCATGGGGTTATACCTACAAGCGAGTCTGGCTCTCTAGTGATTGGACTAAGGAAAAAAACAGAGCAGTTTTCCTTATTTTTTGAGATGAGGGTTTCACTATGAAATTCAGGCTGGCCTTAAACTCACAACCCTCCTGCCTCTGCCTCCCAAGTGCTAGGATCGCAGGTGTGCACTACCACACATGGCTCCCAAGGCAACTTTATTTTCTTCTCCATACTATGAATCCTAAAACAGCTTGCTGGCGGCATCCAGAGCTAAGTTGTCCTTTGTTCAAGAGTTCCCGGTCTGTTCTGCTGCTTAGTAAACTGCAAATTAGTACCAGAATCCAAGACAGGCTCACAGAGGCGTGCCTCTGCTTAGTGCGGAAGAAGCTACGGAAAGCCTTTCGAAGGCCGGCCGGCCGAAGGAGCTTGCGCACAGCATCGCTCGGTCCGCTGCTTCTCGTTTCTTTCCTTCAGAATGCGCTACTTCATCTAACAGAGAAGCACATGTACACGTGGGTGTACATATTTATATGCATTTATATGTTTGTGTGTATGTTTATTACGGTCTATTTTTCTTTCCTGTGTTCATAGCAGTTCTAGGAAGAGTTTTTTTTTGACACAGGGCATCACTATGTACTTTAGGCCGGCTTTACACTCATTGCTAGCCCAGCTGATCCTCCTGCCTCAGCCTCCTGAGTGGTAGGACTTCAGCTCCACACCAGCACACCCCGCAAGGCTTCTCTCTAGAGCAGTGGTCACAAGAGTGCTCTTGGCCCTCTGGGGAAATGCATTACAAAGCCAAGCTGCACACTGTGCCTTTGCAGTTCTTTTCCAACGTTGGCTTCTACTCCTGTGTGCTCTATGGTGTGAGAATGCATGAGAGTCTGGCTCCTTCCTGAGTAGCACAAAGGTGGCAAATGTCATAGCACCGTGGCTTTGGTGGCACTGACTCTCCAAGGACATGTTTTCATGGATTTATTGATTGGTTGATAGAAAGGAGCGCAGAAAGGCACTTATGCGCCCGGCACCGTGTACGCACCTGCAGTCCCAGCTACTGGGGAGGCCATGGCAGGATGTCAGTAGCGCCCAGGAGTCTGAGACCAGCCTGGGAAACACAGTGAGACTGTGAAAAACATGGTCACTCCTCCCTTTGCTCTCTGCCCTTTGCCGCTGCCATGCAAGGCTGCCCTCTGCCATGTGCTGCTCTGCCTTGGTGCCAGCTGAGTATGAACTGAAACCTCCCGTAACTATGGGCTAATAGACCTTTCCGTCCTTCCTTCCTTCAAAAAAAAAAAAAAAATGTTGACTATTTTTGCCCTAGACCAACTGCTTAGACTTTGTAAGGCACGTAGTATAAGAATTATAAATGCCTTACCATGAAAAGGTGACTATACAGCAGCTGGGTGTCTGTAACCCTAGCACTCAGGAGGCTGAAGCAGGAGAGCTGTGAGTTTGAGGGCAGCCTAAAACTGCACTGAGCACCTGAGCCCCTGTCTTAGGAATAGAAAAGTAGTTACAGTGCAAATTGGAACAAGGCTACATGTAGTTAGAAATCAGTCAACTGGCAACTACACAGAGGCAAGTGCCTTGTGGTAGAGGGGAAAAAAAGTCCCAGAGTTTTTCCCCATCAGTGCAAAAGCCCTTCTGCCAGTATTAAGCCAACCTGCTGCAGGCACAGTAACACTTGCTAAATGAATGGATTCAATTCACTTCTTTTACCACCATTCGCAAGTCCCTCACTGAGATAGTCAATGAAGATAAGAAAACACATGACTATAAACAACAGGATTAGAGCAAATCACACAGCATTTTAAAATCTAGTGTTTTAAGCTAGGGCTCATGTAAGTGGTGGTCCACTGCCTCTTGGTGCGGCATCTGAGGAATCTAATTACAGACTGAGGGGAAGACAAAAGTTTCCAACAACAGAAGGAGGAGGATTATCGTGCTGGAGCTGCACAGAGGTTTTTATCACTTGCGAGGTGTGCTCATGGGGACCCCCTCTCAGCGGCCAAGGACTTGCTCTCAGCAGGGTTCCTGCTCCCAAGTGGGGGAAGGGAACCGGAAGGACTACGGAGTCACGGGTTTCTAGAAGGGCGAGGCTCTCATTAGCTCCAAAGGTGAGCGCACGTGGGCGCCCTTCCCAAGCCACACCCCAAGGAAGCCCCAGCCCCCTCGGCTGTGACTTGCGCTGTCCTTGCAGGCTCTGACCTGACTTTGTGCCGCAGAATCTCCAGTGTAGAGAGATTCGTTTACTGAGCAACAGACTTTTGAAATGATTCAAAGTCCTCAAGATAGAGACCAAAGAATTCCAGCCAAACAGGGAGCTGTGTTTGCGTCACTTCACTCCAAGAGGAGTGGCAGAGAAAGCACTAGAACTGCATGTATTTCTGCTTTTTCATAGAAATGGAATAGTGCCTGTACAGCGATCCAGGTACAACTTCAGCTGAGCCAGCCCGTTGACCTTACGATACTTTAGTATTTCTGTTAATGGAAGGGCATTTTCCAGCTCTTCAGGGACAGTTAATTCTCTTAGTATGCTGCCACTGACTTATGAATTCAAACTATTATTTTTTCCTATAGCATATTTGAAACAGCCAGCTGTTCTTTCTCTCTTATTTTCACAGCCCATAAAGCTAGAACACACTTCCTAATTTGTCTAACAAATAGGTGGAGCTTAAAGTCTTTTTTTTTTTCCAGAATCAGGGATTGAACTCAGAGGCCCTTGCACTTGCCAGGGCCATATCCCCCCCCCCTTTTATTGTCTTTTTGAGACAGGGTCTCACTGTGCAGATCAGTCTGGCCTTAAGCTCACTTTGTAGCCCAGGCTGGTCTTGAACCCACAACAATCCTCCTGTCTCAGCCTACCGAGTGCTGGGATTACAGGCCTGCGCCACCACGCCCAGCTACCCCCCTCCCCTTTCTTTAGCTTAAAGTTTTGAGACAAAAGAAGCCAAGGGTCCGTGCTGAATGCATGATTTGCACTGACCATGGGAGATGACTGCTAAAACAAAGTGTGAAGCATGAATCTGTGTGTGTAATTAAATAATATATCTTTTCTTTTCCTTCTGTCTTTTTGAGGCAGGGTCTCGCTATGCAATGCAAGCTGGCTTTAAGCTCACTTTGTAGCCCAGACTGGTCTCAAACTTGCAGGGATCCTCCTGCCTCAGCCTCCTGAGTGCCCGGGTCACAGCAGTGCAGCACCATGCCCGCAAGGTGCTGTTTCTTCTTGAGCCATCCCAAGTCACATTCTCTTTCATTCATTCAGCGAAGCACTTACTATGTATCACGCTCTGATTTAGGCACTGGGACTATTAACAATGATGAAAACATAACAATTGAGATGTATTCATCTAATGTATTTAAGAATAATGTTTCGGCACATGAGTGCATTCACTGAAATAGCCCCGAGGTCGCCCCATGGACCCATTTCCGGGGTCTGTCTGATCATTCTAGGCTCCCCGTTGTCCTTCAGTCATGCCCCTGCATACTCAGTTTAGTTGCCACTTGGCTGGCAGACCTGCAGGTCAGATCTGTCCCTCTGTTCTTTGCATACCCCAAACTGTTTCCCATCTGGTGTGGCCACCGTGGAATGAGCAGCCCACTAGCAAAGCTGGTTGTGGCCCCCAGAGCTGCCTGCTTTGCTGCTCAGCTCCTAGGCAGTGAGCAGAGCAGACGAGGCACGTGCAGTGCTCTGAGCCGAGAGCACACAGCTATTCACAGCTTTGGCCAGCTGGGCCTTGTGGAGAACGCAAGTAACAGAGTAACCCTGGGGCAAAGCGAAGAAGCAATTGGACATGTCTTCCACCTCTCTGGTTTCTGTTTCTGTCCTCATCTTTATTCTGACATTTTTCTACCATTAGCCATTTAGGGGCCAAGAAAAGCAAGTGTTGCCTGTATCACCTGTTCCTCTCCCTAGCCCTACCCTGGTATCCAGAATCTAGGGGTTTGTGCCCTGCAAGCTGCTTCGAGCAGGGGTGGTGCTTGGGATTCCTTTTCTGTCTTCACTCATTTCACTTTACCCTAAGGTTCCCAGACACCAGGATCCAGAGCAACCACTCGGCCTGTGCTCTGTGCAGTGCGGGCAAACACACCCAGATGAGCGCTTATGCTGTGCTGGGCCCACCCGGCGCCATGCATGGCATCCTGCTCCATCTTGCCCTCCGACAAGAAATCTTGACATCACCCCAGTGGGGGCACTGGCTGGGGAGTCCATTCACTGTTGCTCAGGTAACCAAGGAGAGCTTGGCTTTGGGGGCTGAGGTTCAAGAAAGAGAAAGCATGCTGAGCCTTGTATGTCTGTGCAGCCCCAAGACTGCCTCCAGCTCAGGGCTAGAAGCAGCACATGTGGATTCTTTCCCGCTCTCTGATCTGGGGCAGCGCTGCTGGATGTTTCAGGTCCAAGCTGTCCCATGTGCTGCATCGGGAGCTCTGGCACCTGTCTTTCTGGACACTGGCTGAAGATCCCAGCTCTGGAGCTGAGCAGAGTGGCTGATGACTGTGGTGCCAGCTCCTTCCAGGCTGAGGTTGATGGGTCACAAGTTTGAGTCCAACCAGGACAGCTTAGTGAGAAGCTTTCTCAAAACTGAAAAGGGATTGAATACAGCTCAGTGCTAGAGCTTCCCAGAGTTCAATCCCCAGTACTTAAAAACAAACACACAAACAATCCCCAAACTCCTCCCCAAACCAAACAAGAACCCTGGTTTGTGCTGCACAGTTCTCTTCCAAGCTTCGAGCGCTGGGATATCAGCCAGCATCCAGAAGGAACAAGGAGAGGCCCCAAAGTGGCCGTCCACTGTGCTGCCATCTTCTGTCCATTATGTAAGAGAGGCTCACCCAAGGGTGCCTCGAGGTGTGGCTCATGGTGGGGCCACCTCGGGGCTGCCTAGCACATCTTTTTTTCTCTCTTTGTCTTTTGAGATGGGGGGGTCTCATTGTGCAGTTTAGGCTGGCCTTGAGCTAACTTTGCAGCCCAGGCTGACCTCAAACTCAGCATTTCTCCTGTCTCAGCCTCCTGAGTGCTAGGATTTCAGATGCGTGCCAATATACCTGATCAACTCCTATACCTTTTTGTTTTTTTAATTTTAGGGAAGGGTCTACAGAGTATTCAGGGTCTCACTACTAGATCAGACTCATAGTTATCCTCCTGTTTACAGCCTCCTAGGAGGTGGGATTACAGGTGCACACCACAACACCCAGTCTCAATTGTAGCCTCAGTAAGCCCTGAGGGCAGGGACAGAATAGCAGGCCCAGGGATTGAACCCTTGGCCCCAAAACCTGCTTGCAGGCGCTTTAATCCACTGAGCTATTTGGCCGGCCCTCCCAACTCCCATATCTTTAGAACTGAAAATTACAAATGAGTTCTCTCCCATATTAAGAAAACACAATCTTAGAAGTGCCCCTGTTGGCTGGTAACATTTGGCTTTGGTCAACAGCTGATGTTAAGTGCCCTCTGGCAGCTGCGTGTGGTGTCTGCCTGGCCAGGATTAGGGCTGTCGGCTGTCTTTGCTGCATAAACAAGTTTCCCAATTTGAGATGGTTGTATCCGTTGTTATTTCATTGGAACTACTGCTGTTAGCCTGCCTGTGCCAAGAGTTTATAATCTCACAGTCCAGGCTTTGGGAATTTAGATGTTTGCTCCAGGTAGCTCTACTGCTGAGCAGAGAAGGCCAGGGACGTAATGCAGGCAGCTGGCCTGCAGACGCCGCCTTCATTAACATGCAGCACTTGCCGTGTTTGTGCGCCTGGTCAGTGTAATCACACCCAGGAATAAGCGCAAGGACATCCTTGGCTCTGCGCAAGATCTACCCAACTGTGAAACATTCTTCCAGGAACTACTTCTCTTGGGACGTGCTCCCCCCCTGCTTCTGAAAACTAAGTAGAAAGTAGAAATTCCTTTTGGAAGATTACGCTTGTGCTGTTAACTTGCAGAGACGGACCCTGCTCTGTGGCCAGTGCGTGGGGGCCACGCCAGTGTTCTCTAGCGCAGGAACAACGAGAGCAGCTCGTGTGCAGCTTCCTCTTCAGAGAGCTCCTCCTCACTTCTGTCCCATCCCAACACCCTCTGCCCTACTTTGTTCCAATAGGAGTTTGGATTAAGGGTAACGAGGTTGGTTTTCAACGCGGAACACTTGGAGGTGAGGAAGGTCACACTGCTGATGGGTGGGGAGCTCAAAAACTCTCCCCATTTGTGCGCTCAGGTCTGGGGCTGTCTGGTGGAGATGCCCCCTCTTGCTGTGCATCACAATAGGCCCTCAACCTTCAGGCTGTGCTTAGGGTCGCACACTATGCTATGGGGACACAGACAGGAGCACAGAAGAGCGCAGGGAGGTCTGAAACTGCAGCCAGCCCAAAGACTCTCTTGGTGCCCTAGCCTGTGCTTGTACCCGGAAGCAAGGCGGCACTTCTGCTGCTCTCTCCGGGGCTCCTCCTCGCTGCACCTCGCTGTCCTCATCTGGTCCTCACTCAGTCCTCCCAGGTGCCCCCACCCTCCTCCCCCCGGAGGCCCTCCTTCAAGCTGTGGAAAAAGAGTTGGGGTGTGCATGTGGGGACATTCTGTGTTCCCTGATACGCTTGCTGGCAGAGTCATTCTAGGATGGCTCTCCCCCTCCCACCTGTCTCACAGTGGCCCCAGGGGAGTTTGTCACTAGATTGAGAGCAAAAAGAATATGGTCCAAGAGAAGGGACATAGGGAGAGGAAAAGACATCAGCTATGAGCAGGTCTCAAATACAAACTAAAGGGCTATTTGCTCTCTGCTATGTCTTGCATCTAGGCACCTCCTCCCCCAAAGCTTTAGAGGCACCTGGATTTAGGGTATATGATGCTGGGACTAAGGGGGCTCCACCCTGGGTATGAGTGCTACCTGCCCCTAGGGATCTAAGGAGCATGTCTTAGTTACCTTTTTTTTTTTCGTTGCTGAGACAAAATGCTGCCCCCCAAAATTAAAGAAGGAAAGGTTTATGTAGCTCACAGTGTGTGGAGGTTTCAGTCTGGAATCAGCTGGCTCAAAGGCATGGTGGCTGGCACAGAGGCAACAGTTCATGGTGGCAGAGGCAGAAGACAATAAAAGCAGAGCGAAAAAGGGGGAAAGGTTGGGGGGGAGAGAGAGACAGACGGACAGACAGACGGACAGATTGGCTGACAGACTGTTTCCCTCTTTATGTTGTATGCAGGCCACCCGTCATAGCCTGAGAGCAGCACTCACACAGCCAACCCCAGCATGGGGCAACGGACCAATTACCAACTCTAGCTTCAGCTGTCTCCAAAAACCTCAGCCCCCTCAGGACCAAATGAAGCTTTGGGGGGACATCTAGACACAAACCAGAAAGAAACTGCTGCTGTTGGTGCTGGTTCTGCTGCTGTGTTGCTCCGTTACTGCACTGCTTCGCCGCCATCTGCCTGCCCATGGACTGTTTGTCCCCTCTGCTGCCCCTCTGCTGTGCCATCTACCTTGGACCCAGCTGACTATGGACAGAAACCTCTACCACCTCTGAGCTGAAGTAAACCTTGCCTCCTCTAACTTTGGGTTTTGGGTATCTTTGGCTCAGCAATGAGAAAAGTATCTAAGACTCCCCTGATAGTTGTCCTGGGTGCCATGGACCTCACCAGAGGAAGCATGCAGAGTGGCCTTTCCAGGTGGGCATCCCTGGAAATGTGACCCTGGAGGGAGAAGATGTTAAAGCCAGAGCATCCAACCCACATCCTTAGGAAGCCAGAAGTTGGGGGACAGCCCTCTGACTCACCACGACAGTGATTTCACACACAAGGACAAATCTTGGCGGTCTTAGTTTGCAAAATAGGAATCAACAATACCCGTCATTTTACAGTAGAAGACACAGTGGACCCTAAGTCAACCATGATCAATGTTGCCAACTGCTCAGGACACCCTGCGCGTGTCACCGGGTGAGGTCAGCTCTAAGTCGGAGAAGGTGACTCATGACCCTAAGTTGTTCAAAACTATTTTCAGAACCCCCTGAAGGGTCCTTCACAGGGCCACTGCCAGAGGCATCAGGCTGTGGTAGACAATCTGACTGGTCTCCACGACTCCCAAAAGGTAGCGTGAAATGCTCAGAGAAGCTAAACTTGACAAAAGGAGGAAAGAACTCTAAACTCACAACTCTCAGAGCAAGGATCGAAGAACTTCTGACATGCACGGAGCAGTGCCAGAGGAAGGTGAGGGACTTTACAGAGCAGTGCCAGAAGAAGGTGAGGTACTTAGCACATCCGAGACGCTTGCACTTCGTGCTGCTGGCTGGTTGTCTGAAGCTGTCCTCAGCCCCCGAGCAGTGCATGCTGCCTTCCTCTTCCTATCCTCCGCGGCCTCTGCAGGACTCTGCTTCCGCGACAGCCACCCCAGTTCATCATTACACAGTCACATGTTTGATGATTTGATTGTCTAATGTCATCCTAACCCCAAACGAAAGAACAGGGACTTTGCTTTGTTCAGAACTGCACCCCTAATGTGTCCCCAGCTCTGCAAAATGAAAGCACTAAGACCCTGCAGCAGCCCCCCTCCTTGCTTGTATTATCTCCCTCTTCTTTCCTGGTGAAGCCATATTTGTGCTTATCACAATATCCAAAGCACTTCTCCACAGCAGAAAGCAAGGGCTCCTTTCTCTGTCCCAGGTGGCCAGTACTCAAAAATACATTATTTACAATGCTCTCATGACAATTAGAGTGTGAGGTCCTGCAGGCTAGGGACTAGGCCTTATCTATCTTTAAATTCCCACTACCCAGTGGTTGCAGTAGGTGCCTAGAAGTGTCTGGGAAGTGGGGGATCTTATAACTTTTAGCCTTCTCACCTGGGAGGTCTGGTCAGAGGTGGTGCAAGCTGGCAGTCATGCAGTAAATGTGCAGCATACCTGTGATGCCCTCAGGTAACATCTGTGTCACCTGCTTCCCTTTCCTTTAGGGAACTCCACTTGTTCATTGTTGTGGTCCAAACGGAGCTTGCTGGGCCATAGCGATATAAGCTGGGGGAGCCAAAGGCCTTCCTCTGTTATTTCTTCCAGTCTAGGGAGAGGACAGTGGTTCTCTTCCTTCTCCTGATGGTCCTAACAGGAAGGGGGCAGCTAAGCTTCTTCCCCACCTGGAGAACACAGTGCTCTCTAAAGAGAGTCCTGACCATACCGTGTGTCTTGTTCCTTGAGTCCCAGCCCTGGCCTTTCAATGGCTTGGTCACTAAGCCAGTCCTTTTCCTTCTGGCCAAAGCCAGTTTAAGATGGAGAACTTTCTGCAACTTGGCAACTAGCGAGGCTAGGCCCCTCTGCCCTGTTGGTCCTCTGCTCCACCCCTTCCCCAAGCAGAGTTTAAACACCTCTCCTAGAACAAATCGTACAGAAGATCCAAGTAGAAGACTTCAGTCACGGATGCCACAGCCACACTGATTCTGCCTTAAAATGCAAGCACAGAAGCTGACTTGCTCCTGCGAACATCTTTACTGAGAAGCTGCTGTGGTGCAGAGTGGGTATGGGGACATGAGCGACTGGTGGGAGGTAGGCTAAGCAGATGACAGAAGAGGCACTTAGCAATTGAAAGAGAAACTAAGAGATACTTTGTGGAGGCCCAACCCTTGCAAAGGGGAGCAGGGAAGAGGGAAGACAGAATGAAGAGAGAGAAATCTGGGGTCAGGAGGACCAAGATGTTGGCTCACTAATTATGTTTATTGGTTCTAAGGTTATATACAGAAAGCTCTGAACATGTGCCCAACCTTTGCTCCAGTTAACTCTGAGCCTACCCTGTTTCTCTGGGAGCAGGATAGCCTACCAAGGCCCCGTGGATGAACAGGAGACACACATTCCAGAGCCCTGGGAGTGCAGGTGAGCCCCTTCCTCAAACCTGGGGGATGCAGCTGAGCCCATTGCTCAGACCGCAGGTCAGGGAAGCTGTGCACATTGCTGCATCTGCTTTCTTATGATTGTTCATTCCAGGACCGGGTCTCCAATAGTTCTTAAGAAAGGAACCTGTGCATCTTCCTCAGGAAGTACCTAATGGGGGTGACACCAGTGCCCCTGGAGGGCCTTGAGGGCCAGGGCCAGGGCTGGAGGCTATCGGGCCTTCCTGGAGGGCTTCAGCAGCAGCCTCCAAAGCTGAGGTGTGTTAGGGCCAAGTCTGTGGGTCTTGGCAGGGGTCAGTCCAAGGACGCAGACTGGATCCCTGCCACCATGTGGGGCCACCTGGTCAGGGGTGTGAAGGTCACATGTCTGGAGGAGATTCATCTCTTCTCCCTGCCCATCAAGGAATCTGAGATGACTGACTTGTTCCTAGGTGCATCTGCAAAAAAGATCCTGCCTGTGCAGAAACAAACTCTTGCCGGCCAGCAGGCCATGTTCAAGGCATTTGTAGCCACTGGGGAACTCCAGTGGTCACATTGGTCTGGCTGTAAAGTGCTCCTGGGAAGTAGCCACTGGCATCTGGGGGCAGTGACTCCAGCCAAGCTCTCTGTTGTCCCTTTGCAGAGAGGCGACTGGGGGAGCAAGTCCGGCATGCCCCACAGAACAGCTCACAAGACAAGGGCTGCTACGGCTCTGTGCTGGCGCTAGGCCAGCCCCCAGGCCCCTGCGCTTACCTGAGCAACTGCCTAGTCCGTTGCGCTATACCGCCGGCCCTAACACCCAGTTCTTCTGATTCCCTGTGAAAGTCTCATCTCTATCTTTAATTTTTCTTTCACCTCCCTTTTTTTGTTTTGCATTTGTCTGTATACGTTTAATTCTTTATTTACAGAAAGAAATACATGAAAAAAGAAAACTGGTCATTAAATATGGCAATTCTTCCCCATGATCAACCTGATCATTATGCATACCTAAAATGTATGAATAAACTTAACTTAAAAAATTTAAAAGTTCTGGATGTGGTGACACACCTATAATCCCAGCACTAGGGTTGGGGGAGGGCTGAGGTAGGAGGATCACTGCAAACTTGAGGCCAGCCTGGGGCTACAAAGTGAGTTTAACCGGCAGCCTACACCGCATAGCCAAGCTGTTTCAAAAGAGGACAATATCTATCTCTGTCTCTCTATAACCATACCCGTCTCTATCTACATCTATGAAATTCTTTTGTGATCTTCTAGAAAGTGATTAAGTGTAGATAGGTAATGTCAGTCCTCCCCATGGCTGAAATATGAAACAAATAATATAAACCATAAAAATTGCTAATACTGATTTTCCAGATACTTAAGCTTTATTGGGGACTTCCGGTGTATTATTTCCTCTAATTTTTACAAAAACCCTTTCAGAAAGATAAAATTTGATAGACAAGGAGATCTGGCATGGAAAATTCAGTTATGAAGAATTTTCTCTCAACTGTATCCTTTTTTTTTTTTTGGTGGAACCAGGGGATGAACCCTTCCTGGCGCTTGCCAGGGAAGCATTTATTCAACTGAGCCACCTCCTCGGCCCACTCAGCTGCATCCTAACCGCGCTCACCCCAACCTCCACTCCTCCGAGGCAGCTCTGCAGAGGTCACTGCTGACTTTTGAGCCCCAAGCTGAGCTCTCCAGTCCCAGCCCTCAAGGCCCCCTCGGCTGCCTCAGCAGGGACACAGTGAGCACCCCCTCCTCCATGAAGCTTCTGTCCATTTGGCTTTAAAGACTATGTGGTTCCCCTCTCATGTTTGTGGCTGTGCTTTCTGCGTCTTTTTTCACCTTCTGGTTCTCACTCCTTCTCCCTAACTTGGGACCCACAAGGCGCCCCAAGTAAGTGTGGCTCAGCCATCTGACGTCATCTCCATCTGACGTCATTTCCGCCCCATCTAGACGTAGAAGGATCATAAACAGAGTTAATTTAGGTCTTGGGGCCAGCCAAATAGCTCAGTGGATTAAAGCGCCTGCAAGCAGGTTTTGGGGCCAGGGGCTCAATTCCCCGGGCCTGTCGTGTTGGCCCCGCCCCCAGGGTGTGCTGAGATGGCATTTGAGACTGGTCGTGGTGGCTCAAGTCTCAAGTCTGTAATCCCAGCTCTTGGGAGGCTGTAAACACGAGTCTGATCTGGTAGTGAGACCCGGAACACTCTGTACACCCTTCTCACCCCACAATAAATAAATAAATAGTATATAAAATACAAACAAGGGGCTGGGAAAATGGCTCAGTGGAATAAGCACTTCCCTAGCAAGCACAAGGGCCTGAGTTCAATCCCTGGTTCTGCCAAAAAAAAAATATAAAATACAAACAAGTCCTAATTTATGTCTTCAGCTGGACTTTTCCAATCTCTTGGGCTGCCTGGGCTGCACTAAATAGGAATTATC
>PVKA01007083.1:31839-56402 GCA_004027165.1 Ctenomys sociabilis
TTGGGCCATATGTGAAACATATGTTAATGTATAGAAGTAACAAAACTAGTTTTTTGGAAAATATTTGTTTTAACATAAAAAGAGAAGAAGGCAGTGGCCCCTGGGTCACAGGCTGAACACCCTGGCTTTATCAGTTGGGTTCCCGTAGCAACACAATCCATACATAAGAGGTCCAATTACGCAAGGGGGGGGGGGGGGGTGTTAGGTGGACTTCTGGGAGCACAGGCAGCATCCGCGATGGCTGCCCAGGTGCCAGAGCGGAAGGAGCGGAAGGTCCAGCGGCTGCTCAGCCGGAGATGAGTAGATGGAAGCCGCAGAACAGCAAGGGTCTGCTCCAGCGCCGCTCCAGGCCTGGAAGCTCAGAGCCGTCACCCCGCAGTCTGGGCTGGAAGCAACTAAAGCAGTGTATCAGGAGATCCCGTTGGTACCACGCTGACATGGACTAGAACATGACACGTTCAACGCCGCCAGCCCAGTCCAACCCACCACAGTTTTCTCCAGAGTACTGTAATGTTCTCTCTACAGGTGACACTATGTTCACCTTCACCCCTTCCGGTCTTCTGAAAGCAGCAGGAGAAAAGCTGTTCTTCTTAAAACTCAAATTATCTGAGTGTAGTGGTGCATGCTTATAATCCCTGCCTTCCATCCCTCAGGAGGCTGAGGCAGGAGGATGGCTGTGAATTCAAGGCTAACCTGAACTGCATAGTGAGGCCTAGGGTCCCCCCTAAAAATGCAGAAAACCTCAAGTCATATGGATGCAGTCACATGTGCCTGTAATCCCAGTATTCTGGGAGGCTAAGGCAAGAGGATCATGTGTTGAAGCCTATTCTGGGCTATTCAGAAACAGTGATACTCTGTTCCAAAATTAAAAAAGGAAAACAAAGAAGTGGGTTTGGCTCAGGGTGAAACCTCCAGTCTCCACCCTCAAATCAGGTTATGCCATTCCTGTCCTCGAAACCATCCAGTTTTCTGTCTCATACATAGTATATGACAACGTCCCCCATGGCCTCAGCTTTCCCGTATGATGGGACCCTTGCCTCCCCGAGCCTCCTCCTACCCCTGCCACACTGTGCCCTGGACGCACCCTGCCACTCCCACTCCAGAATGCCACCTCCTTCCCCAGGCCCCCTTCCCTTCCCACCTTGGGTTAAGCCACTGGAGGCAAGACCACCCTCAGCCACCACATGAAAGCGAGACTTCTTTTTTCTCACCCCAATACTCCGTCTCCTGCCCTGGATCTACAATCTCCACAGCCCTGAGCGCAATTTGACACTATTGTGTACTTGTATATTTATATGTCCATTGGCTGTCCCCTGTAAGCTCCATGAGCAAATGACTTTCTTCTTTCTTTCTTTCTTTCTTTCTTTCTTTCTTTTCTTTCTTTCTTTCTTTCTTTCTTTCTTTCTTTCTTTCTTTCTTTCTTTCTTTCTTTCTCTCTCTCTCTCTTCTTTTCTTTCTTTTCTTTTCTTTCTTTCTTTCTTTCTTTCTTTCTTTCTTTCTTTCTTTCTTTCTTTCTTTCATTCTTTCTTTCTGGTACTGAGGATCAAACTCAAGACCTTACACTTGCCACACAGGTGCTTGTGCTGCTGAGCCCACTAAAGTCTTTCTTATTCACCTCCATTTCCAACACTTAGAACCTAGTGTTTAATAAATATTATTTGGGTGCTCACCTCAGCAGCACATACACTAAAATTGGAACAATACAGAGAAGATTACCATGACCCCTGTGCAAGGATGACACGCAAATTTGTGAAGTGTTCCAAAAAAAAAAAAAAAAAAAAGTGATATGAGTAAAGAATACATGAACTGCAGCTTTATCACTATAAAATATATCATACAGAAGCTCCTGTGATAGTTCAGACTTTTTCTCTTTAGCTCGCTGACCTCTGTTCCCCCTTCTGGACTTCACATAGGCGCCCTGAATTCCAACACCCTCCCCCCTCCTCCCCAAGGTTGCCTTGCTGTCCCTCTGCAGACTCCCACTGGAATTGCAGCAGTCTCCTGGTGGGGCCAGAAACAGGTCAGGCGGTCCCATGGCCATGTCCGTCTACCTCCCCACTGGACTGTGAGCAGGGAGGACACCCATTTCTATGAGACAGTCTTTAGGATTTTGTGTGGTGTTTGGCACGTATTAAGTAGACTGCAGGTATTTGTTGGAAGGAAGGAAAGAAGGAACTAAGGATGGAAGGAGAAAAAGGGAAGGAAAGAAGGAAGAACCAAAGAAAGGAATGGATGGAAGATACCTATGGGTTTTTTTCCAAATCAGAGAAGACTTTGGGGGCTGAGACTGTAGCTCAGCCAGTGGAGCTCTTGCTTACCACGTTCAAGGGCCCAGGCTCCATTTCCAGCAACACAGGATAAAAAAAGAAATTTTGAATACTTTATTTTTTTGGTTGTTTGTTTTTTGGTGGTACCAGGGATCAAACTCAGGTCCTTGTGCTTGCCAGGCAAGTGCTTATTACTCCACCAAGCTATTTCCCCAGCCCTGAATACTTTATAAATTCAATTAATACTGCAGACTTTCTGTTCTTTAATCGTAAGATGCACATAACAACAGTTTTACCATCTCTGATTGAGGGCTCAGTCTCCAGGTGCTGGTGCTGGGTTGCTCGAGGCCTTGGGCCAGCAGAGGCGTGTCCTCCAGTGGACGTGGGACCCCAGTTTCTTTGCTTCTGGGGTGAGGCAGACACTCCGCCAGCCACCATTCCCCACCGTGGCCCTCACTAGAACAGAGCTAGTGTGCATACCATGTCCGTGAACTTCCAGAACCGGGAGCTACATCAACTTCCTTTTCATTACAAGTAGTCTGTGTCAGGCACCTCGGTACAGTGACGAGTAGCTGTCTAAAGCACCACCTTAGCCTGGTTTAGGTGTAGGGTACAGTGGCCTTAAGAACGGCTATGTTGTTGCACCCGCCCATTTGCAGAATTATTTTCATCACACAAAACAGAAACTCTGTAGCTATTAAAAAATGACCAGCAGGCATGGGTGCACATTGTCATCCTGGCACGTGGGAGGCAGAGGCAGGAGGACCGCCTGTGAGCTGCAGGCTGGCCTGGGCTAGATAGCAGGGCCTGTCGCAAAGAAACAAAACAACCCCCACCCCCATTCCTTCCTTTCAGCAGCGCCTGTGTCCGCCTTCTGTTCCCGTCTCTACGTCTCACTACCGCAGGTGCTTCGTGTAAGTGGAATTGCACACTGTTTGCCTCTTTGGGACTGGCTTACTTTACTTGCATGATGCCCTCAAGCGTTGTCTCTGTAGTAGGATGCATCAGCGTATCATTCCCTTTAAGGCTGAATGACATCATATTGTGTGTATCTATTGCATTTTATTCATTCATCTGTTGGTGGACACTCGTAGCTTCCTACCTTTCGGCTCTGTGAGTGACGTGTCGCTGTGAGCATGTGTGCACAGGTAGCTATCTGAGTCCCTGCTTTCAATTATTTTGGGCTTATTCCCCAAAGTGGAATTTGTGCATCCCATGATAGCTCTATTTTTAATTTTTGGAGTAACTGCCAAACTCTTTTCCATAGTGGCAGCATCATTTTACATTCCACAGCAGTGCACGAAGGTTAAAATTTCTCTCCATACTTGCTAATACTTGTTCTGTTCTGGTGCGTGCGTGCGTGTGTGTGTGTGTGTGTGTGTGTGTGTGTGTGTGTTGATATTTTAACAGCAGCATCTTAACAGGTGTGCGATTGTGCAGATTTTGAAAATGTGAATTCATCCACAAATAAACACAGGCCTCCGCATGCAGGCTTAGAAGGCCCCAGTGGTGCTGGGTGAGCCTTGGGGGGTGCCTGCCAGCTGCATGCCTCTACCTCCTCTCCACCAGTGCCCAGCAAAGCCCCACAGACCATGGCTGAGCAGTCCCGGGGCATGAAGTTTGGTGATCGCTGGCTGCAACTCTCCGGTCCCCTCCAGATGCCTGGCAGCTGCTCTGAGCCTGAGAGTCCTCTCCAGCTTCTTTATGGGTCCAGCTCTGCCCCGAGAGCCCAGGCCTCATAGTAGGCCCCCAAGATGTCCTTGCAGAGACAGCTATCACCCAGCAATGACCCCTCCCTTACAGAATAAAATACAGAGAAAGATGCCAGGTCCCCAAACCTTCTTGTAGCCCTGGATGACAAAGGAGGGTATGGAACGCCTGGCAGGCTCTGTCCCGGCCACTCACCCCATAAATCAGCCCTCTGCCCCAGAGGTCCAGCTCCACTCTCCAGGAGCATGGATGTAGCTTTGGATCTTCCCCTGTACCACAGACACGTCCATAAATATTCCCAGAAGTTTCCCACGTGCAGGAAGGGAAGCTAAGTCCTAAACCACTAATTTCATGATGAACCATTAGGCTTGAAAACTCAGTAACCCTCACTATGCCTGTTTTCTTGGCTGTAAAACAAGGCTTTTAAAAAACCTTAAAAAGGGTTTTAAGGGACTTGCCAGCTCTAGATAACTTTAACCTCAAATTTTTGCATGATCCCAAACCACTGCCTTTTAATCTAAAAAGATATATGCATATATTTCTTAAATCTCAGACGGAGTCACTTCCTAAATTTGTGCATAGTCTGGTAACTTAAGTGAGTGTTTTCTAAATATAACCTTGGCAGGACAGGTCACCTAGGGCCACACTGGCTGAACTTCAAGGAAACAGTATGCTGCCAAGTGGACAATTCCTACACGGCCAGGAGCTGGGGGCTCCTGCTGGAGCCTGGGTCACGGCCACTGTGTCCCTGCGCGCTGCTCGGCAACCTCGTTAGCGCACGGTGAATCTCCGAAGGCTCACACTCGGATGTTCGCTGCTGGCTGTGCTTCGCCGGGAAGTGGTTCTTTTCCGCGGTGCATTTACGCGGCTGTGACTTCTCAGTGACTGCCCTTTTCATTCTTCAGTAGCCTCCTCCAAGCGCCAGACTAGAAATGCCGCTGGATTGAACGTGAACAGGAAGAGCCGCCTCCGAAGCAGGCGTGCGCAGTGCGGGCGCCACGGCCTCCCCGCGTTCCCCTCACGCTCCCACTTATAGTCAGATCGTCTTCCCAGCGCAACCCTGAGAACCACTGCTGTCCCTTCCGGTGTCCCGCCAGGTGCTCCTTGGTGTCCCTTTCACAGTCGCCTCCAGTCAGGGCCCTTCACTGCGCTGCACTCGTCCCTAGAGCTATTGCGGCGTCCAAAACACACTAGCTTTGTGGTCAGTCTTGAAATCAGAAAACAGAAGTCCTCCAACTTCGTTCTCTTTGAAAACCATTTTAGCTATCCATCTCCCTATGTCTTTATACTGAAGTATCCTCTCTGCCATACCTTCCCCTTTTTATTCTGTTGTGAGTCTTAGATATTATGTTACATGATACATAATACAATTTACATTCTTTTTAAAGAAATGATTGCAAGTTGCTCTGTGGTGTAGCAGGCATACTTTGTTGTACCATTTTCCTGCCAGGGGACATGAGGCAGCTCTCAGTGACAAACAGTGCTGTAAGGACAGGTCTTTCAATTACAGAGCTTCACATGTGTGTAGATGTAGCCGTAGAATAAATTTCTAAAACTAGAATTGCTGATCTTGGGCATGTTGCTTATGATTTTTAAAATGAAGAATACTTTAATTGATACCTCATTTTTTGAATAGTTAACAGAATAGAGTTAAATGAATCAAAGGAAATTAAAAGGCTGAGGCTGTAGCTTGGTGGCAGAGCACTTGCCTAATGTATGAGGCCCTTGGTCTTGTGTCAGAACCAGAAAGAAAGAAGAAAAAAGAAAGAGCCCCTTCTGTAGCCCATCCTGTGTGTGTGTGCAGACCTGTCGACACTCACACATACACACACACACTCACATATCTCCACACAACAGGTGACTATGTAAATTAACTGTAGGAAAATGGCTCCACACTGGCCAAATTTTTAGGGTTTAATTTTCACTCCGGTGTATGAGATCAGGGGAGTCTTGCCCAAATGCACGGATACCCGAGCCTCAGCGTACCGTTTGTGTTAGGAATATCTTCCACTAACACCTCATCTGTATTCCCCATGTATCCCATCTCACTGCATATGACCAACTATGGACGCCAGGGGGCTTACATACAGGTCCTGCCCAGGGCTGTGCTCCAGGCCTGTCCAACATAGGCCTCTATGCTTTGTGGACAACAGTGGGGGATCCAGGTTCTTCCTAATCTGATGGGTGTTTTCAAATTCTTCCTTGTTTTCCGATTTTTTTTTAAAACAGTAGTCAATGTGTAGAATATACTATCTTCCTAAGGACATTAATAAGATTGTATATAATTTACTGCTTATTTTCCTAAGAGGATTCTTTCCTCTAAGCTGTTGTTTTTGTTTGTTGATGTGGTCTTTATCTTCCACCTTAGGACCTCTCTTTGGATGTCTGGAAGTCCTGTGTGTCTGTTCATGATCTAATGTAAGGGACTAGCTGGGTGTGGTGGTGCACACCTGTACTCTCAGCACTTGGGAGCAAGAGAACTGTGAATCTGAGGCTAGGCTTGGATACATAGTGAGTACCCAAGACGATACTCACTATAGCCTAGACGATATGGAAAGATTGTGTATTAAAAAAAGAAGAACTAATTTTCCGGGGAGTCAAAAAAGCATGTACTCCTAGGGGTGTGAATTATGTGGGTATGCACCTCTATCAAAACTGCTCTCCTTGGTTGGGGAGACAGCTGTTGGTCTAAGCCCCTGCCTAGCAAGCACAGGGACCCAGGTCCGGTCCCCCACTACCATATGTGGTACCAGCCCCAGGACCTGGGTGCTCTATGATGGCCCCCAAACCAGGTGTGGTGGCACACACCTGTAATCTCTCCTGTGGGGAGGCTGAAACTGGAGGATCACTATGAATCCAAGCTGCATAGTGAGGCCTCGCACCAAATAAACAAATAAACAAATAAATTATTAAAAACAGAACTGCTCTACCTGTTCACTTAAAGTCTAAGTATTACCTTAAAAAAGAATACTTTAAAAAAAAAAGTAGAAACAAATAATGAATGACAACCCTAGAAATTCTGAGCAGGAGAACAGTTTAAAAAAAAAAAAAAAAAAAAAAAAACTAAAAATAAATACTGAAAATACTGGAAATGTTGAGCAAATGAATGGAAAATTTCAACTTAGTAACTTATGTTTGGGACACTTGGGTGGGTCATTTGTTTGTACAGAACCTGACACCTCTCAGTTCTGAAGTTTTCTTTTCTGTCCACAGTGACCAGACCTACAGGCTGCGCTAGGATAGAGGGGGGAGCTACCCAGCAGGCTGTGTGGGGAGCAGCTTGAGGGGTCTCTCAAGCATCTTTCGTCAACTCCTGTCTCTGTCAGCATCATGTTCCCTTTACCTTGTACACTAGTTTTTGTCATTTGTACCATTAATTCTTAAACATTAAAAAAAATCCTGTGATGTAAATTGATTTGTTTTTTCTTTGCTGCCACTGTGCAAAAATGTTGCTCTCATCTCATTTTCAGCTCTGAATGATTTATTTTTAAAAAATAAATCTCTTCATTATACCTCTTTAAAGTTTCATAGGAAGCAAATTCAGGTGTGTATATTCAATCTGCTGTCTTAACTGAGCAAACAGGAAGTCAGAAACATGGTGTTTAACTCTCCAGCTTCTGTGGTATAAGGTCTTCCACAAGGAGTCTCGAATACATGCTAAAAGCAATACCAAAGCTATCACAGTCCACCTCTTTGGCCATCTAATATTAACACACACCCTTTGACCTGGACTTTTATTTCCAAACAATAGTTGCAATCTGAACCCAATTCCAGTCAACAAAATGCAGCAATCCTTTGTACAAATTAGAGCAAATTTAGCATCCCTGCAATATGTGAAATTAAAAAGTCCCCTTCCTTAGGCCCTTCCTTAAACCCTGGCTCATGTTCATTATTCTAGTTTAGAAACAATCTCCCCCGGATCACCTATAACCTAAGAATTAAACTATAAAACCAACCAGCATCTTACTATTTCATCTAAGATGAAATAGTAATGAACAGGGGCACTGGTTATTATCATCAGGAAGAAAATTCGGGGTGCTGCTCTAGCTTGTTTCTGTACAGAAAGCTGTTTCTCTAGCTTCTGTTGACCATAAAATCACAGTTGACATGTATGATTTTCTTTGTACCAGAAATTCAGCTATTGATGACTCATTTAGTCTGTTAGTCCAATAAATGGCACGGATAGACATTTTGGACTGCCAAGGAGAAAATTTAAAATAGAGCCTCATTGGGCCAGCCAGATAGCTCAACAGATTAAAGTGCCTGCTTAGACAGGTACAGGAACCAGCGTACAATCCGCAGTGTGACATGCTGGCCCCACCCCTGGGGTACACTGAGAAGGCAATTGAGACTGGGCATGGTGGTATACACTGTAATTCCAGAGCTTGGGAAGCTAAAAGCAGGAAGGATCTCTATGAGTTCAATCTGTGTAGTGAGGCCCTGTAGACCCTGTACTAAATACATAAAATAAAATTAAGAAAATAAAAATAAAATAGAGCCAACTTATCTTTCAGTTCCAAATCGTAGCTGTCTATCAATTCTAGTTCTAGGGATAGTTTTGGGCTTATTGATCTCTGTGGAGAGAGGTGACCAGGACTGTGCTTTATACTTCCCTATGTACAGTCATTGAAAGTTCTAGGTGAAAATTTCAGCTGGAGGCTTAACACTGTGAAGGTTAAGAGCATGTGGGTCTATTTACCAATGGGAGGAGGAGAAGCGTGCCTGGGCTCCAGGCAGGGAGCTGGTGAGCATGCTGTTCTTCACCTGCACTGAGAAGCTCGGACTCATACCCAAGGAGGCACTAAGCTTGGCCCCGAGCACTAGCAGGGCTACCGCAAGCACAGGCAATTCTGTAAATATGCTATGATGCATTTTTGAATGTTCCTTCTTTGATCAGCAACCTCAGGTCTCCCTTCTCTCTTTGGCCTGTATTGCCTTCATACCCAACTCTGCTAAAATACAAACTGCTTTTAATATATTAACTGATAAAGATCAGTTTAATCCCTTCAAGGAATATTTGCATTTCCATATAGGGTACATCAAAACCTAAATGTTTTCAAAATTAGAAATAATAGAACTTTACTGATGGAATAACAAATGATAGCAGTAATCATTTTTACACATACCAAATTTTGAAAGAGTACCACTAACCTGTAAGTCCACTGTACTGAATAAACTGCTCAGAGCGGCCCATGCCTGTAATTAAAAAAATAAAAATAAAATAGAGCACTCAGCAGGCTGAGGCAGGAGGATCATCGTGAATTCTAGGCCCACCTGGGCTACAAAATGATCAAGGCCAGCCTAAACTACATAGCAAGACCTTGTCTCAAAAAACAAAACCAAAATAAAAATCATTCCAGTAAATACAGTTGTAACATGGATTACAGTTAGGGGGGAGAAGTGGGGGGGAAGGGATGATGGCCGTATCTCATGGTGGTCAGCACATGTTGAGACCTTATTGTCATACAGCTCAAAAGTGGCTCTGTTACTTTGTATTTTCATTATTATCAGGCCCAGAAAATATGGATAGTGGGAAGTTTCTACATTAAGGACATAGAGCTCTAGTCAGCCAACCCAGGTTACAGCTCAGATTATCCAATCTTCTGCCAAAGTCATGCCTGGTCATTAGGAGACCTGGCTGGGAGAACTGAGGGCAGTTCCTGGATCAGTTCCATCTGGCAGTTCTGAGCCACTTCTCAGTGTCCAGGCCACATCTGGGAGGTTCTTCAGCAAGGGTAACTTGAGAAGATGACTCAGTGAACAAATGAGGAAGGGCTAAATGCTGGGGAACTTCCAGGGCAGAAAAGGGCAAATGCTGAGTAACCTTCTACACTCTGGAGCCCAGAGAGATGAGTGGCAACATACGAAAAGGTGGCCGTAGCTTCACCTCAGGAGGGGAGATGGGGAAGCCTTCGGTGCTCCTGAGAGAGCTGGACTCCAAGGTGTGACACAGGTATCTGGTGAGCGATTAAGTTTTTCACAATTTTATTTATTAAAGTAAATGACAGTGACATCTCGTTCAGAATACCCCACCCTGCTTCCGGTACTCTCATCCCATCATTCCTTCCTCTTCTCGAGCCTGTTCTGGAAGGCCACCCTCGCGTCTTCATGAGGTCGAGCGGCTGCCCAGTGCCGCCAGGGGAAAGCCGGGCTTGGGAAAGCCTTCTGGTGCGATCCCATCTTCTTCACCAGATTTGGCCCTGCAGCTTCTGACTCTTCTCCAAAGGGAAAATGATCGTGAAAGATGAAGCTTTTGAACAGACTCGGGACGATGAGGCAGCCACAGACAACTCCAGACCAGATCCCATCTCTGTTTTGGGCAAATCCAAGGACGCTTCCAGCCCTAGGAGTCAGAACTCACTAATGTGGAGACTGAGGGCCCACTAGCTTGACTTTGGCTTTGTACAGTTGATGAGAATAAGATTTATCAAATATTTGACTAAAAGGAGACGTTTCCAGAGGGGCATAAGGAAACCATGTTAGAGAATGAGCTCTGCACAGAAACAAATGCCCTGACAGATGCCTTGAAATGTTTTCGTAGCTATCAGTCTCTGTATTCTGGGTGCTCACAGTTATCTACGTTATACCACGGTAGCTAAATTTATAATGTAGGCCCAAAGCTGTTTCCCAACAAGCAGCTCAAAGCACAAGGCCCTATTGTGACCGTGACTTGAGACTGTATAGCAGTTTAGGCTACAGGAAACATCAGATCTTACTCAGAAAGAGGCAAGCCTTCTGAAAGCACAGGCGGTGGTAGTGGAAAGCTTTTGTAGGAAGGAAGCAGATGACGTAGGCCAGTGATTTGGAAAGTCATTCAAGGCACAAGCCAGAGGAAATTATAGGGTGGGTCAGGAAAAAGGCTCACGGAGGAGACCTTCAGAGAGGACCTAAATGGCCCGATGGGAGTGGGCGCGCCGCGGGCCGGGGCTGTCAAGAGCTGACTGACTGTGGGATGTGGGATGTGGACCTGGCACAGTTAGAAGACCCAGGGGAATCCGCGCCTTTGCCGGGCTTTTGTCATTTTGTAAACTTCCTTCTCTTCCCCAAATTGTTACCAGTACGCACTGGCGGTACATAGTGATCGCTCTCCTTGCGGGCAGACGCCACAGCTTCACTCGCTGTCCATCCCGCTCTGCCCCGAGCTCCCCATCTTCTTCCCATTCTCTCCGGCCCATCTCTTTACTATACTTTGCTTTTTATTCATAGTTTGGGCCTCTCATATAAGAACCATGCAATATTTAAGCTCATGGGATTAATTTATTTTATGTAGCATTCTGGTCTCATAATGTTGGTCTCATCATAGAAAAATGATGCACCCATTTTCCTACAAGTGACTCAAGTTTGTCCTTGTTTACAGAGGAGTAGTACTTCCTTATATATAAATACATCTTTTCCATTGAACTGTTAATAGACAGATAAGCCACTTCCAAGAGTTTTAGCTTAGACTAATATCTAGAACATATAAAGAACACCTATTCCCCAAATGGGCAACTGTAATAACTAGACACTTTTTTGAAAAACTGTAAATGGCCAACAAATACATGAAAAGTGTTCAGTATCGCTGGCTGTTGAAGAAATGCAAATTAAAATAACATTGAGACTCCATCCTACTCCAGAGAAATGACCATTGTTAAGTAATCAAACAATAGCAAATGCTGGGAAGCCTGCCAGAAAAGGAACCCTTCTACATACATTGTCCATGAAAATATAAGCATTTCAATCACTATGGAAACCAATATGGAGATTCCTCAAAAAACTAAGGCTAGAAAATCCATTTAGCTCAGCTGTTCCCCTTCTAGGTGTCTTCTCCAAAGAGCTAGAGACTCATTGCAGGAATGCATTAATTTCTTTTTTTTTTTTTTTTTTTTTTTTGAGACAAAGTTGTGCTATGCACCTTAGATTGGCCTCAAATTCACAACCATCCTCCTGCCTCAGCCTCCTGAGTGCCACCCCAGTGTGTGCCACCACACCGGGCTGGAATCCCCATGTTCCATAAAGGCTGGGACCTTTATGTCTTGCAGAAAATGTAGGCCCCAGCAAGACCAAGTACACGCATCTGGAGCAGGTTCACCGTGGACTGTGGAGAGAATGGAAACACACAGCACTAGCTTGGCACAGTGGGGGGGGGAGTGCTTCACTCTAGGGCAGTTCTGCCAGTAATCACCCTCCTCCCATTATCTGGCCCTACAGGTTTTCTTTTGTACCAAGAATAGAACTCAGGATCTTGTGCTTGCCAGGAAGGTACTTGTGCTACTGAACTATATCCCCAGTTCAGTTTAAAAGTCTACTGATTGGTATCCTGAAGAAAGGTTTTATTTAAAAAGGTGAAAAATAGAACAAAGATGGCAGTTGCTGTATCTGTATAGGTGCATGTTTTGTTCATTATATAAAGTCTGCATTATGGAAGTTTGACACTGTCTCCATCATCTTCACTGCTGTAACAGGATACCACAGACGGCATCGTTTATAAAGATATATACATATATATATATAAACAATTTAACACAGATCAGCAGTCCACAAGAGAAATGGGTTATCCGCAGAAGTTGTTGACTTGAGCCATTCACAGCTCATTATATTAATATGGCTTTACTTTATAGACCTCCATTTTTATAGTTTTCTGCTGGATGGTTGAGACCAAGCTAAAGCAAGACCTATACAACAAAAAATGTAACTTTTGTATCAGATAAGGTCAGTCAGTACCCTCAGGATTTATCCTGTAACCCTGTACTGCACTTTGTAGATCCCTTGTCAGTGTCAGCCTTGTGGATGAGTCACGACCATTGCTTGACCAGTTTGCTCTCTGTGGTAGCGAGAGAAAAAGTTTTCTCTCTCTGTGACTCTCCTTAGGCACACTATACATCATGGATCACATTCCTCTGTGGCCCCATAATCTTCTTGACCACAAAATTTGGGGCACTACTGAGTTACACAATGTTACAGTACAAATTCTCCTATGTCCTGAGTCCTCACTGACCTTGAAAAGCTAGGGCCAAAATGTTGGCTGACCTTGAAGCCTTTCTTTTTTCTTTCTTTTTTTTTTTGAGACAGGGTCTCACTGTGCAGTTCAGGCTGGCCTTAAGCTCACATTGTAGCTCAGGCTGGTCTCGAGCTCACAACAATCCTCCTGCCTCAGCCTCCCGAGTGCTGGGATTACAGGCATGGGCCACCACTCCTGGTGTTGCAGCCTTTCTTTTTCTCTAATTTTTGATCTGCAAGCTTAGGTTGTTAACCCTCCAGAAGAGAAGCTTATTATTACCTTGCAACACATGCAGTTCGGTTTACCCACACTATTAGTCTACATATCAGACATCATAGGCATAACATGGAGTATGTATTTTACATCAAGTATTGAGATACTAAACTCTAAATCTATACAGAACACAAAGGAAAAAAATTTAAAAAATAGGAATTAACTCTTACATATATTTATATAGATATTTAGAAATCTATCCATATACAGCATTATAGCAGTACAGCATTATAGACTGTCTTGTGACTTTTTTGTCTTATTTTTCATTTATTACCCTTTAAAAAAATTTTATTTGAAAGACAGTATAGCAATAGCTGCTATGTCATGACAAGAAGTATGTATTTAGAAGACCAGAATGACAGGCATTTGGAGTGTGACCCTTCTATTACACTTTGTTAAATTCAGTGCAGTTGCTTGGTTCACAGGTATCAGCATATATAGTTATTTGGGGTGAGAATCCTACCACTTAACTGCTAGCTTCAAAAAATCTCCTGATTTTTGACAAGGATCATTGTCTTACCCATCTAGTGTAAGTGAATGGTCTTACCTCTGTCATGTTTCTCAGCATTTCTCCTTGCCCTCTCCTCATTGTCCAGTCCTCAAGATCTCACTTTCCTTTTAACTGTGTTATACATTTCTATTTTCAGTTCTTCTTTTGAGTTGTACTAGGGAGACTATACAATATTTGCACATGTGGGTCTGGTTTATTTTGCTTATAAGTATATCTTCAAGTGGCATCCACTTAAACATTAATGCTTCAAGTTTATCATTCTTTAGAGCTGAGTACTACTCCATTATATAAAAATACCACATCATTTTCAAGCACTCCCCATGTGATGGACATCTTGGTTATTTCCAAGAGTTGGCTATCACAAATTGTGCTGCTATAAACATAGGTACACATATATCCCTATGATATGATGTTTTCACTTCCTCCAGGAAAATTCCCAGTAGGGGTATAGCTGGCTTGAATGGGATTTCCAGTCCTAGTTTTTTAAGGAGTCTCCACACTGATTTCCATAATGTTTGTACCAGTCTACATTCCCACCAGCAGTGGAGAAGGGTTCCCTTTTCCCCACAACCTCTCCAACATTTGTTGTTGGTTGATTATTTTATGATAGCCATTCTTTCTGGGGTGAGATGATATCTCAGTGCTGTTTTAATTTGCATTTCACAGATGACTAGTGATGTGAAGCATTTTTTTCATATATTTATTCACTTCTTTAATTTTGTCCTCTGAGAAGTGTGTGTTCATCTCGGATGCCCATTTCTGGATTGGGTCTTTAAATTTAAGGGCCCTAATGTTTTTTAGTTCTTTATAAATTCTAGAGAGCAGACCTTTGTCTGAGTGCTTATGAGTTAGGATTTTTTCAAAATTTATGGGTTTTCTTTTCACTTTGTTGGTAATTTCTTTTGATGTGCAAAAACTTCTCAATAAGAGATGGTCCCAGTTGTTGATTCTTTCAAGTGTTTCCCATGTGAATACAAGTTTATTCATGAACTCTTTGCCTACCCCTATGTCTTCAAGAGTTCCTCCTACTTTCTCTTCCAGGAGATTGAGCATTTCTGTTTTAATGTTAAGATCTTTAATCCATTTTGACTTTAGCTCAGTGCATGGTGATAGACCTGAGTCAAGTTTTAGTTTTTGACATGTGGAGAGCCAATTTTTCCAGTATCATTTGTTAAGGAGGCTATGTTCCTTCCAGTAAGCATGTTTGGCCCCTTTGTAGAAGATCAAGTAGTTGAGTGTGTTTGCAGAGGCCTCTGAATCTTCTAGTCTATTCCATTGGTCCTCAGGTCTATTTTGTTGCCAATACCATGCTGATTTTATCACAGTAGGTTTGTAGAATAATTTCAGGTCAGGAACTGTAATGCTTCCTGTCCTGTGTTTGTTGGCCAGGATTGCCTTTGCTATTCTAGGTCTTTTCTGGTTCCAAATAAATTGTAGGAATGATTTCTCTATGTCTGAGAGGTATTTTGTTGGTAGTTTGATAGGGATTGCATTTAATCTGTACAACAATTTTTGGAGTTTGGCCATCTTCACAATGTTGGTTCTTCCTATCCAGGAGCAGGACATATCTTTCCATTTTCTGAAATCCTCTACAATCTCTTTTTTCAGAGTACTATAATTTTCCATGAAAAGATTTTTAACTTCTTTAGTTAGATGAATTCCAAGGTATTTTATTTTCTGTGGTGCTATTGTAAAAGGTATTGTTTCTATAGTTTCCTTCTCAATGTATTTGTTATCTGTGTAGAGGAATGCTATTGACTTTTGAGTATAGCCTTTGTATCCTGCTATGCTACTGAATTTGTGTATCAATTCTAGTAGCTTCTTGGTGGAATGTTTTGGGTCTTCCAAGCAGAGTATCATGTCATCTGCAAATAGTGATAATTTAACTTCTTGTTTACCTATTCTTATTGCTTTTATTTCTCCCTCTTATCTAATGGCTATAGCTAATGATTACAAAACTATATTAAATATGAGGGTGATAGAGGACATCCTTGTCTTGTACTGGATCTGAGAGTAAAAGATTTCAGCTTTTCACCATTTAGAATGATATTAGCTGTTGGGTTGTCATAGATGGCTTTTATCAGATTGAAGTAGAGGCCTTCTATTCCAATTTTCTGTAGGATTTTGCACATGAATGAGTGTTGGACTTTGTCAAAAGACTTTTCTGCATCAATTGAAGGAATCATGTGGTTTTTAGTTTTTGCTCTATTGATATAGTGTATTACACTTATAGATTTGCTAATATTGAACCATTCTTGCATCTGTGGGATGAACCCTATGTGGGCATGGTATATGATCTTCTTGATGATTTGCTGTTTTCTGTTTGCTAGGATTTTATTGAGGATTTTTGCATCTACGATCATGAGGGAGATTAGCCTGTAATTTTCTTCTTTAGTTGCACCTTCCCCTGGTTTTGGTATTAGTATAATACTTGTCTCCAGGAATGATTTTGGGAGAACTGTTTTCTTTTCAATTTCATTGAAGAGTTTGTGGAGTATAGGAATTATATCTTTTTTATAGAATTCAACTGTGAGTCCATCAAGACCTGGACTTTTCTCTGTCAGCAGGCTTTGTATTACATTTAATATTTCATTGGCTGTTATTGAGTTATTGAAAGTGGTTATATCTTCTTGATTCAGTTTTGGTAATTTGTACCTTTCAAGGAATCTGTCCATTTCATCTGTGTCTTCTATTCTGTAAGCGTAAAGATTCTCAAAATAGCTATTGATAATCTTCTGAATTTCCACCTGATCTGTGGTGATTACATCTTTTTAATTCCTTATTGCTTTTATTTGAATTTTGTCTTTCCTCTTTTTGATGAGGTTAGCTACTGTCTTATCAATTTTATTTCATCTTTCACAAAACCAGCTTTTTGATTCATTGATTCTTTGGACTGTTTTCTTTGTCTTAGTTGAATTAATTTCTGCTCTAATCTTTATGATTTCTTCCCATCTTTGGGCTCTGGGTTTGGTTTGCTCTTCCTTTTCTAGATGGTGGATGTTCAGTATTAGTGTGTTTATTTGTTCCCATTCTGTTGTCCTAATGTGTGAGTTCATAGCTATGAATTTCCCTCAGAGAACTGCTTTCATTGCATCCCATAAATTCCAATAAGTTGTGGTTGAATTTTCATTGAATAGTAGATATTGTTGAATTTCTTGTTTAATTTCATCAGTAACCCATTGATAGCTGAGTAGGGTATTGTTTAATTTCCATGTATTTAGGGGTTTTTCTGGTTTCTTTTGTTGTTTATTACCAGTTTCATTGTACTGTGGTCAGATAATATGCAGGGACAATTTCTGTTTTCTTGTATATACTTAAACATGACCTATGGACCAATATGTGGTCTATTTTAGAGAATGATCCATGTACAGCTGAAAAAGTGTGTATTCAGCTGTGGTTGGGTGGAACACGCTGTATATATCCACCAAGTCCATTTGTTCCAGGCTCTGGTGCAGTTCTACTACTTCTTTGGTAATTTTTTGTCTGGTTGATCTGTCTTTGTGGGATAAGGGTATATTTAGGTCTCTTGTTAAGATTGTGGTTTTGGAGATTAGATTTTTCATGTCCATTAAGATTTGTTTTACATAGTTGGGTGCTCCTGTGTTTGGTGCATACATATTTATGAGTGTTACCTCTTCCTGTGTAATTCTTCCCCTAACCAGTATATAGTGGTCTTCTTTATTTTGTTTGATCATTCTTGGTTTGAAGTTGAGACTGTCTGAGAACAAGATTGCTACCCCTGCTTTTTTCTGCAGTGCTGGGGCATGAAGTATTGTTTCCATCCTTTGACTTTGACCCTATGAATGTCCTTTTGAGTTAAGTGTGTTTCTTGTATATAGCATATTGTTGGGTTTTGTTTCCTAATCCACTGTGCCAGTCTATTTCTCTTAATTGGTGAATTGAGTCCATTTACATTGATGGTTATAATTGAAATGTGTTGACTTATGATTGACACATTATTTACCTGCTATTGTTTACTCCTTTTTGTCCTGTGTTTAATTGTTTGCCCTATTTAGTGGGTTGCTTCTGCTCTCATTTATGGAGTTCTAGTCAGTGTGGTCCCTCTCTAGAACATCTTTCAGTAGCCTGTGTAGGGATGGCTTTGTCATCATGAAACTCTTTGGTTCTTGATCATGGAAGTATTTCACTTCTCCATCAAACTTGAAAGACAGTTTTTCAGGGTATAGCAGTCTTGGCTGGAATTTGTTTTCATAAAGGACTTGAGGTACTGTGCTCCATGCTCTCCTTGCCTTCATGGTTTGTGAAGAGAAGTCAGCCATACTTCTGATGGGTTTTCCTTTGAATGTGATCTGCTTCTTTTCTTTAGCGGCTTTCAGTATATTATTCTTGTGTTGGATTTCTGGGTTCTTCACTATTATATGTCTCAGTGCATTTTTGGTTGGGTTGAAGTTGTTTGGGGTTCTGTGTGCTTCACTTATCTAAATGTTAGATGGTTTCGTCATATTTGGGAAGTTCTCTCCTATTACTTCTGCCCATATTCTCTTTATATCATTTGTATTGATTCCTTCTTTCTCAGCGGTGCCTATTATTCTCACATTGTTCATCTTGGCATCGTTTTGCATGTGATGAATTATTTTTTCTTGCATCCTAGTTATTTTTAAGAGATCTTCTCTTATCTTTTCACTAGGTGCACCAGCCTCCTCAAAATCTGAAACTCTGTCTTTACTTTCACTCAAATGGTTTTGTAAGCTTGTGTTTGAGATTTTAAGTTCTTCTATATCTCTTTGGCTCTGCTTCATGTGATCCATTTCTTTCCTGCATTGCTTGTCTAATACAGGAATCCATCAGTTTTCTAATCTCTTTTTTTATTAATGTCTTCTTTAGAAGCAGTTATTAATTCTTTTACTGCAAAGTTTTCGTTTTCAAATTGGGTTTCCTCCATATGTTTCTGCATCTAATTCATTTCAGATGCTATGATTTCAGGGATTTCTGTTTTTATTTCAGAAATGAATTCTACTCTGAGTTCCTCTATATCTTTCTGGTGTTGCTTATTTACTTCTGACACTATTAATTCATACAGTTCAGCTGAGTTAGTGTCCTGAGCACTTGATCTGAGTGGGAATTGGGTTTCCCCCATATGTTTCTGTATTTGGCTCTTTACTTCAGATGCTATGTGTTCAGATATTTCTTTTTTTTTATTCCAGAAATAAATTCTGCTCTGAGTTCCTCTATAACTTTCTGCTGTTGTTTCTTTATGACTGACACTATTAATTCATACATTTCAGCTGAGCTAGCATCCTCTGCACCTGTTCTAGGTGGGCTCGAGGCCTGAGATTGCATTTGGTTCCTTATTTTTATCATTTCTTATAGCTCTGACCTCTGAGGCTTGGTGTAGAGTTTTGGTGCTGTTCTAACCTTAGCACCTTATGAAATTCAGGTATTATTATACCAAGTTCTAGTTCATGTAGTTGTGCCTGGCTTGGGTCTGGCTGCTGTGCTCACCTCCTTCCTGTTGCTGTCCTTGGAGGTGACACTGCTGTGCCCTTTTGAAAGATGCTCTGCTCCTGGATTAGCTGTATGGTTTTGACCCTAGTCTCAGTGCAGGGACTTCAGCTGCGGAGTTTCTCCCCAGGCCTGTATGCCAGGCCTGGCCTGAGTGTGGTAGGGTATGTGGGGGCAGGAGAGCACAGAAGCTGTCTCACACACTCACCGGGCCTGGGCTTTGGCGGGTCTGCAGGGCTCCCAAAAGGGTGGTGGATGTTCTCACTCACAGGGCAGGCTGTGCTGGGTCTGGAGTGGTGGGGCAGGACCGGAGAGCGCTGGGAAAGGTCTCTCCTGCACAGCAGGCCTGGAAGTTCTCACTCTGTTGTTTTCATCAGGAGCCTCCTCACATTCACCTGTGTGTCACAGAGCCTGTGGGACCTACACAGACTATTACCCACACAGGCAATCAGACCCTGCTTGGGAGCCAACAGAGGGTGGGACCTGGGCCTTAGGTCAGCTCAGCATGTGCTCCCTCAGCTGTTCACTCCCCAAAAAGCGTAGCTGGTCCGTATGGGAGGAGGCAGGGAGGGGTTTCCCTCACCCGCCTCGCCGATTCAGTCTTTATTCATCTCTACCCTGGAAAAAATCCTGGAAATGAATTATGCTAATTGTGTTTTAAAGAAAAGTATTAACATGTAAGCTTTTCTATTTAGGTGCTACATTTTGGCTCTGAAATTTTGTGCCACTACACTTGTTTGGTTGTTCACAAATGCTTCTCTCTACTGGACTGGAAGTTTCTTTAAAGTTGTTCTATTTATTTTGAGATAGGGTCTCTGTATGTATTCTGAACAGGCCTAGCATTTGCTATGCAGCCAAGGCTGGCCTTGAACTCACAGCCCAGGATGGCCTGGAACCCACCTCAGCCTCCCTAGCGCTGGGATGACAGGCCTGTGCCACCCAGCTGGAGTGGAAACTTCTCGGCGGTAAATTTTTGCCATCTTAATCCTCCATGTGCTTTACACCCTCTTCTCCTTGTAAATCAGCAATGGATAATTGAAGAGTGCTTTGATGCTACTGGCCCTGCAACCACTGGATGGATATTAGAAGTTTCTGGAAGGCAGCCTGGGCCCAAACAGCCAAAATGAGCTGGCGCCCAAAATTGTCACTTGGGTATCATCCTAGCTACATGAGAACCACTGACCAACTTGTAATGAATTAAAGGAAACTGCGAAGGTACCCAAGTCCGCAAGGGAACCTGCCAAGGTGCAGATAAAAAGGTCTTTGTTTACTACTACACTGCCACTGCTTATGACATCTGCTAAGACACAGATGTCATAAGCACAAACCTGGACATGGCCATCCCCATGGGACTGTGGGGTTGGGGAAGCACTGTATTAACATCACTGTCTCTGAAACATCAAAGAAATGAGGGCTCTCCAAGCCAAGAATAAGCACAGTCGTGTAGACTCTTGACCACTCGATCACTTCCACTTGGAAGTGGTAGCTGGATGCCAGTGGGAAACACTGCACTGTTAATCAGACCAGGGACAGATCTGAAAGGCTTCCGTGGCTTTCAGGACCTCCCGCTGATGCGGCAGGAGGAAGCAAGGGCCATCTGGACACCCAGAGCGCATTCTGTCAGGAGAATGGGACAGGTGGGATTAATTACAGCCTCAGATGGAACGCAGAGCACCTGACGCAGAGAAGCTGCGCCCAGCGGTCCCTTAGCTCCTGAGCAGATGCCCAGCAGACTGGCTGGGGGCTGTTCATCAGGAATGACGCTGACTTCCACTTACTTCCACTTCGCCCACTGTGGCGAGAGCCACTGTGTGAGTGGCAGCGCTCAGAGGAGAGCTGGTGAAGCCTGCACGCCCGTTTGAGATTTCTTGTTTAGCTTCCTTCTGCCCAGGAGCTCCTTGCTGCCCCAAGAAACAACCTTGCCAGGGCCTCGCACTCGCCTTGCGCCTGGCTGCCTCTGGCCCTGCCTTTCTCCTGGGTCTACGCCGGCTCTGGAAGCCCCATTCCCACATCACTGCCGTGACACAGAGCTACAGAAAAGGCTCCCAGAGCTTCAGTTTCCAGAGTGTGGACCCCGCACCAAAGCATCAGTATCATCTGGAAACATCTTAGAATCCAAATTCTCTCTTTTCAGCCCAGTCCTACCAAGTCAGAAGCTCCAAAGATGAACCCGACTTTGTGTGACTTAACAGGTTCCCCTCCAAGGGATTCTGGTTCCTGTTAGGGTTGAAAGCGCCCAGAGGGCTGCAATTTCATTTCCCGCCTTTTAGGGCTCTCAGCTACCCTTGTGCAGTTCTGCTCTTGCTGTTTGGTAAGCACCTAACCCTGGATTACACTCGCCTTATGGCTGCTGTATGTCCTTGGCACTCACTGTAGTGTTCTATTCAAATACCAAGAAAAAAAGCACTCCTCAGGAATGAGAAACCCTACGGCAAAGATGTCCTTCTACGTGCCAAAGTGTTTGGAATCTGGTAAAGATTTTTGCATAAAGCACTCTTGCATCAGTTATTCTTTGCTGGGTATCAACGTTATCCCCTGTAACTAGCAGTATAAAACAATGTTTGCTATTGTCCAGCTTCTGTGGGGCGGCGGCGGGGACCCCGCACTGCGTGGCTCTGTGTCTCTCTGCAGTAAGATCTCCTCAAGACCTCAGTCCAGCTGTGACAGGTGCTGCTGACCTTGCACTCAGGCTCACACCCAGGGCCCTTGCAGACTGAGTTCCTTGCCATGTGGACCTCTCAAGGCTCTAGAGTGGCAGCACCTTTCCTCCGGGAGGGCAAGAGAGGGCGAGCAAGCAGAAGCCAGCCTGTGTGACATAATGTGGAAACGACATTCTAGCAGTGTTGCTGTACCCTTTTTAAGGAAGCAACTCCTTAGGTCCACCTTGTTTGCTGCTAAAGTATTTGAATTAGCTGAAAGTGGTGGCTCATGCCTATAATCCCAGCACTCTGAGAGGCTGAGGCAGGAGGATAGCAAGTTGGAGGTCAGTTTGGGCTACATAGTAAGGCCTTCTCTCTCTCTCTCACACACACACATGTGTTTGGACCTGCATCCATACCAAAACCTATAGTTTAAGTTTTTACCAAGAAACACGATTTTGTAGTGGTCTTGGGCTTGAACCTAGGGCCTTTGTACATAACTGCATCCTCAGCCCTTTCATTTATTTATCGGTACTGGGAACTGAACTCAGGACCTTGCACTTGCTGGACAGGCACTGTACCACTAAGCCATTTTCCTGGCTCAGAGGCATGCTTTTGATTCTCCACTATCCCCTCCTTATTTTCAGAAACTCCTAAAGGGAGCACAGCGCGGCAGGCTGCCCACGCGCCCTGTCATGGCAGGTATTCCCAGCCTTGACCTCAGCAGGTCTGGCTTGGCCTCCAGGTTCCACTTCCTGCCATCAGCTCCTCTAGCCCTGGTGGCAGCTCCGGCACCCAACCCTGTGCCCTCAGCTCGGTGTGGGGCGACTATGCACCGAGCCTTACACCGTCCCACGGCGAGGTGATGGCTGTGGGAACCCAGGCACCCAGCCACCCACCACCTGCTCTTGGTGCCCCCCCACGGCCTGGCACGGCCAGTTTTCATTTGAAGAGTGGATTGTAGCTAACATTTTAGCCACACCTTATACAAATATTTTTATTTCTAGGATTCAGATGGTCAGAGATGCCCACCTTCCTCCTGTATTTTTATTTATTTATTTATTTTTGTTTTGAGACGGAGTCTCACTATGCAGTTCAGGCTGGCCTGGAAACCCTCCTAGGTCGGCCTCGAGTGCTGGGATGAAAGGTGTGCACCGCTGCACCCTCACTAGCTCATTTAGTCCCAAATCCTTGGGCCCTCATGGCCTGTCACTCTCCGATGTCATTTTCGTGCTCTTCTCTTTCAAAGCAGCCTCTACCTCTTCATTTCATCATTTGGTTTTGTTTGTTTATAAATCTTCTTCAGCCTATGTAGAAAGCGCCAAATAGAAAATTGCTTAAGATAAGGGCAAGGCTTCAATACTTACTACCCGCCGCTGTCAGAAGCACCTGAGCCCTTCCCGTCCCTGTGCGTCTCATTTCTGCCTGCAGTGTGGTGCAGTGTCACAGGAGGGGCCACAGCCCACCACCTTACGCTGGGAAGTGCCAAGCAAGGGAAGAAGTCCGCGCTGAGTGCAGCTGCGACTCCAGATGCAGTTCAGCCCTGGAGCAACTGGACGGGGGCCCAGGCTCAGAAGAAAGGCCAAGGGCACATCCTTTAAGCCACTGGAGTCTGCTCTTTCCAGGTCATGTGTGTCGACTGAATGACAGACTGTCTGAAGCATAGTCAGCTGGGCGCGGGGGCGCGTGCCTGCAGAGGCGGGAGGATCACAGGTTCACACTCGGGCGGGGTAACTTGGCAACATACTGAAGTTCTGTCTCAAAAAGGGCTAGGGATGCAACCCAGTGTGAAGGCCACCAGTTCAGTCCCCAGGAGCCCCATGTCTGTCACCATACACTAAACTCAAAATGGATCAGATTTTTTAAAAAAATTAATTCTCTCTCTCTCTCTCTCTCTCTCTCTCTCTCTCTCTCTCTCTCTCTCCCTCTCTCTCCTTCTTTGTGGAACTGGAGATTGAACTCAGGCCCTTGTGCTTGTCAGGGAAGCATTTATTCCACTGAGCTATCTATCTCCCTGGCCCAAAAAAATTTTTATAAAATGTATATTATCCATTTTATTTTCCTTATGCAGAAGCTGTATTACTTACCCACAAATAATACAATTTCAGTAAAAAACACTTTCTCCCAATGAAATGTTATCATTTTTATACAAACACCATCAAGACTTAAGACATCCTCATTTAGCGTCAAGTTTGCAAGTGGAAGACACTAAATAATGTTAGATTACTATGGTCAATACAGAATATTTTGCTTATCCCAGCCCCTCTTCAGACAAACTGTGAGTCTATCTACAGGAGAAGGGGCTGGATAAGACAGGAAAGAGACAATAAAGGCAATATTGAAATTGCTTCAAATATTGAGATTCTAACCTCTGATTAAAATAGCATAAGATTCAATCCCCCCAAATGGATCAAAATATTAAAAGATCAAAAGATCTAAATATTAAAACAGAAACACTAAATCTACCAGAAGAGAAGGTAGGTAGAAATCTTAAAGAATACAGGTAGGCAAAGGCTTCATGAAACTTCTTCAAACTGTACAAGAAACACTTCAAAGAATCAACTACTAGGATCTCATCTTATTAAAAACCTTCTGCACATCAAAAGAAAATAGAAATCACCAAGAGAGTGAAAGAATTGAAAAAAAATCAGACCTCTCAAACTCAAAGACCTAATCCAAAAATGGGCATCTGAGATGAACACATAATTTTCAGATGAAGA
>PVKA01007083.1:56502-79913 GCA_004027165.1 Ctenomys sociabilis
AAAAAAAAAAAAAAAAAAAAAAAAAAAAAAAAAAAAAAAAAAAAAAAAAAAAAAAAAAAAAAAAAAAAAAAAAAAAAAAAAAAAAAGAAATACAAATGGCAAATAGATATATGAAAGCATGTTCAATGTCATTGGTGAGACACAAATGTAAAACACCACTGAGATTCCATCTCACCCCGGCTTTCATAAAAAAATCAACCAGTAGCAAATGCTGGTGAGGCTGTGGGGAAAAAGGAATTCTTCTCCACTATGGGTGGAAGTGTAGACTGGTGCAACCACTATGGAAATCAGTGTGGAGATTCCTCAAAAAGCTAGGATTGTTGGCCCTATTGGACCCAGCTATCCCTCTTCTGGGTATCTTCCCAGAAGAGTTAAAAACATCATACCACAGTGACATATGTGCACCCATGTTTATAACAGCATAATTTGTCATAGCTAAATCTTGGAAACAACCCAAATGACTATAAATTGAGGAAATGGATAAAAATTTCACAATTTTATGCAATGGAGTATTGCTCAGCTATTAAGAGGGATAAGCTTGAGACATTTATAGGTAAATGGATTCAACTAGAGACCATACTCACAAGTGAAATAAATTAGACATGCATGTATAGACATCATACTATTTCCCTGGTATAAGAACTGAAAAAGTAAATAAGATCCAAAATGTGTAACAGATATTGGGAAATGGGAAGAAACTGTTCAAAAGGAAAGAGAAACTGGGATGAAGAAGGAGAAAAGAAGGGAAAAGGAAGATAAGATAGAGAGAGAGAGAGAGGTATATATGATAGCTAAGATAGTTATACTACTAATTGTATTAGCTCATTGAAAAGAAAGTCCCGTGCCTATATTGTTTGATTAGTTTTACATGCCTACATCTTGTGATGTGAGCAACTAGTTTGAAGATAACAATACCCAACATAGTATTTGTACTCTCCACAATCTTGTTTTGAAATTTTATATCATTGATTTTTTTCTTTAAAAGAAAAAGTAAAGATAATGATAATATCCATTTGGCAGTAAGCAAAGGATGTAGCAACGGGGAACACACATGTCACTGGAAACTCCCAAAGGGGACAGGGAACACACATGCCACCAGAAACTCCCAAAGGGGACAGGGAACACACATGCCACCGGAAACTCCCAAAGGGGACAGGGAACACACATGCCACCGGAAACTCCCAAAGGGGACAGGGAACACACATGCCACCGGAAACTCCCAAAGGGGACAGGGAACACACATGTCACTGGAAACTCCCAAAGGGGACAGGGTGTTAGTCGGAGGAGAAGTGAGGATGATCACCAAAATTATTTTGAAACAATGATCCTTGGCCCTGTGGCTTATGAATGAAGGTGGCTCCCGTCTGGGCCTGGACAGACAGCTGGGAGCAGATGCCCCTGCAGCAGTGGTGTGGCCGGGGCTGTCTCCGCATGAGATGCCTGCCAGGTGACAGCCGGGCTTTGTTGCTGGATCGGTAGGGCTGGACACAAGCAGCTCCATTTTGATTCTCTGTCCTTTCCCACATGCCGCAGAACTTATTCCCCAACACAAAGCCCTTGATCCTTTTATTTAAAATTTTCCAAAGACACCTTTTCAGGTTTCCTAGCATCCTAATACTTCTTTCAATTTTTAGTTACAAATTTATCTATAGATATATTTTGTATTTAGCTCATCCAATTAAAAAAGCTTGATTCATTACAAAAATGACTTTTATCCTGTCATTTCCTGATACAAAACCTAGAGGCTGTCTACTCACTGAATACTATATCATTACCTAAAAAATTATACCGAATTCGTTGCCTGTTTATCATCTTTGTCCCTGGCTGAGTAAAGCGCACGAGGAGAGAGATGTTGTCATGCTCTTGTCTGCGTTGTCGTCAACGATGCAGTGCCTCCCAATGGGTGCAGCCGTCTCGATTTACATCGGATGTATGAGGCCCCTGGAGGTCATAGCTTATCCGGCATCAGAGATCCATTCACCCACTTGTGATCTACCAGGATGACTGTTCTGTAAGTTTCGACCTCCGTGTTGCAGAAGGAGATGAGCGCCGAGGTCTTCTGAGTGCAGGCCCCGGGCGCTTTTCATTGCTGTACACTGACCGCCGCTTATGATCAGCTGCAAAACGGTTCTTCATTAAAGAAATAATTGATACCCCATTACAGCTTGTTCTCTTATAGATGTAAAATAAAGTTCAATGTATAGAAATGCCATGTGCTTAACCTTACAGGAAGGAGAAGGAAAGGAAATAAAAAACCGGGTGGGTGGGCGCTTGCACTTAACGTGTCCTTCTACCTGGTCCCTACATTTGTTCCCTCTCACAAGGACCAAACTGAGCACTGGGGTGCTCCGTGAGCTTGCATATAGTTCCTAGCTGCCTAGTGGGGAGACTCAGGCTCTCTCACTTTAAAATCTGTGTCCTCACTGGTCCAAACACCACTGCGCAAACATAAATTGTTCTCTTGCCCCAACTCACATTTCACTGACTTCATCAAGTTCAGAAGCATTGTGACGTTTATATGCAACAGAGAACATTCCTGCTACCTTTGAAACAGACCCATGTTATTCGCTCTAGCCAGCTGCTTCCTGGTTACACAATCTTCAAAGTTAGACCCTGAAAAATGATAAAGCAAGACCGCTTAGGATTTCCTCGGGTCTTGGGTGCACACCCATCTACCACTGCTTGGCCACCCAAGAGCTGCTCGGTCTGACCCTTGACCCGAGCTGCTTTAGCTGGCAGCATGGAGAGAAGAGGAACTGCGAATTCTGTGAAGCAGCTGCCCTTGCACGGGACAATGTCACACAGTCCCCAAGTAAGCCCAGTCCATGGCTACTGATTCTCCATTGAATTGGTTAGTTCTTCTGAAAACGTGCTCACTGTACAACTATATTAAATCACTTCTCTATTTCTACAGGATCAGGCTACCCCTGGTTTAACCTATTTGTGGAAGTCATGCCTCTTTTTCAGAGGAAGTCTTACGTGGCACATTAACATGTAAACCAGATATGAGGGGGGAAGGCTTGGCTCCAGTGAGAGCTGGGAGGCCCCTCTGCAGAATTCCCACAAAGAAGGCCGGCGATCCCTCGTGAGCGCCTGAGTCTAGAATGCAAGGGCTCTCTGGGGCTGTGCCGGTCTTCTTGCTGCACTTCTGTGAACACCAGTCACATGGAGTCAGGGGAAAATCACCAACTGCCTTTCTCTGGGAACATGGGGCCTGGAAGTGAGTGCGCGGCAGCAGGACTAGCTCTGCCACTGCGCAGGCCTGTTACCTCGACTGCTAGCTCTCATCTATGAAGCGAGGCTAAACATTTCCTTCCTGCCTACTTTACTTTTAAGCATATTTGTTAGTGAGGTCAAACATTCCCTTTGATGGAGATAAAAGCACAGAGCAGTCTTCAAGTACTGCCCTCAGGCCGGAGAACAGAGACTGAGCTTTCATTTCATGGTGCTACTGTGCCACTATGTGTGTGCCCAGTTCACACGTAGAGTAAAATTGGAAGCTCAGAACAGGAGGCCTGTCAGTGTCCGCGCTTGGTGCCAGTGTTTACTGGCATTTGGGAGTTGCCAGTTTTTTCCAGAAGAAAACAGGGAAATGCCTTTGCTTTTTGAAAAAAAAAAAAAAAACTCAAGAGGTAGTAAACACCTATAACTTGTTGCTGAGGAAACTGAGACAGCAGGGTCCCCTTTGAGCCCAGCCTAGGAAGCATAATTGAAAAGAGGTTCTGGGGATGTAGCTCAGGAGCTGAGAGCTTGCCTGCCAAGTGGGAGGCCTTGGTATTGCTGCCCAGCACTGCAAAGGCAAAAATAAAACAAAAAATCTTAAGTTTTACAGAGTTGATGCTTTACCAAAGTTATATGTGATCCCTGTTAAAAAACAGAAGAATAAAAATCAGTTCCATCACTCAGACCCAACGTAAGTGATGTTATCGAAGATCTGTCAAATAGTCTACGTACCCCTAAGAGAATAACAGAAAGATACAGGCAGGCAGGTAGGCAAGCACAGGTGGGATGAGAAAGACAGAGATATACATGTATTTGGCAGACAAAGTGGCAATCATTTTCTACGTGCTGTTTTAAAACAAAAAATAATAACTTTATTCTTGTGTTTAACAAAGGCAAAGGAAATTGAAGTGAAATTATAAGAACTGCTGAGCTTTAGAAGATGATTCTTCCCTGCGAAAGTTACTGGTTCCTAATTTTCTTTCAAAAACAACACGAGAGCACTAAGAATAGAAATCATGTGACAAAAACCAGAATCACAGGGCAGCAATCCCTGCAGCCTGGTGTGATATGGTGGGAAGGGCACATGTGCTGCCACCTTCTTCCTGATTTCTGTTAGTTTGACTTCCACCACAATTTTCAGTTATTTATTCTTAGCTTTATGTTTAAATGTTCATTAAAATCCTTTTATATTGGTTTATGCATCCGCAACTCTTTATCTTTTTTTTTTTTTTTTTTTTTTTTTTTTGGTACTGGGAATCAAACTCAGGACTTGTGCTTGCTGGGCAGGTGCTTAAGCCACTCAGCTATCTCCCTGGCTCTGTATCTCCAGCCCCTATGCTAGTTTTATTTAACTTTCATGGACTGAATGTCACCATCTAATTTGCTCTAGGACTTGAGAAGCCCCCTCCCCTGCCTAAATTGCAGCTGCTGCCAGCCTTTCGTAGTTAAGTGGACAAACAGAAGAAGCCTGCTTCCTTCCACTCACGCAGTCATGGGGGATCTCGGGAGCCGGGAGGTTTACTGTGCACGCACACCGTTGCACCCAGAACTGGCCTGGTACTCACAGACCTGCAGTCTTTACAATCCACTGCGCTGCCATTTCACAGGGAATGGTGTCGCCCCTACAGTCTGGAAGGCCTTATGTCTATACTTCCTTCATGCTTCAGGATGCAGAAAAGAAGTAAGAAGGGGAGGCTCCCGCCTCTGAGGAGATGTGTCTGAAGTGGCGCACGACACTTCTGCTTACCCATCGTTGGCCGAAACTTGAGTACATGGACATGTAATGATTCAACTACGGCAACTGCTTAGCTCCAAGTCTGGGTTCTTGCGTGAGGAAGAGAGGCTGGGATAGGCAGTGTCACCGGCACACTCTGCCCACCACACCGCAAGCCACGCTGTCATCCATCTCTGTGTATGTGCTGTGACAGTTCAGAGAATCTCTCTACCCCCTGTCCCCCATCTTAGGTATTGCCAGGCATCACGACCGTGAACCACCTTGCCCTTGCCGCTATGGTTCCTCTGCCTGCATCCGGGCCAAAGCATCTCCTGGGGTTGGTGCCATGCCTTGGCGTTGCTGGGTTGCACGCTGCACCTGACACAGTTCACTCCTAAGCCAGCCTCCATCCCGGTCTTGGCTTGGGCTCCAGCTGGTCTCCAAACCTGCTGAGCTCTCACAGCTGCCCCCTACCCTTGCTGGCAGCTGTGGGAGCGTGGAGAAGAACTCAGGGCCTCATACCTGGGATGTGTGCTACATGGGGGCAGGTAGCACCCTCTGGAGACATGTACACATTGGTCAGCTCGGAGCCTTGGGATGGAGCTCAGTCAGGATCCAAAAGTTACAATGCAATGAAGTCAGTTTTTTAGGGGGCTGGGTAATGGCAGTGATACCTAGCTAAGCTCCATCCCCGGGCATTTCTTTGGTTTTTCTTTTGAGGCAGAATCCCTAAATTCCTAAGTTTCCCCAGTTGGGGAGGAACTTTTAATCCTCCTGCCTCAGCCTCTCAGAATCTGCTTTTAACGTGTGTGTGTGTGTGTGTGTGTGTGTGTGTGTGTGTGTGTGTGTGTGTTTACTGTCCTCCTGGCTTCTTCTGTGACAGCACAGCCTGTCTGCTCTTGGGGTGGCAATCCCAGGGGATGCCAGGGTGCCCATGCCTGGTGTGTTCAGAGCCTGGGGCTGAGCAGGCCACAGCGTGCCATGCGGGCAGATGCCAACCCAATGCCTCTTGCAGAGTTTCTTGCCAGGGCCGAAACTTGGAATTCCCCAAGTTCCACCCACAAAGAAAAATTCTGGCCTTTTGGATCAGAAATGATTTGTAGTAAAACACAGCTGGTTTAGCCAGGTGGGGTGACACATGCATGTAATCCCAGCGCTGGGAAGGCTGAGGCAGGAGAACTGCCTCAAGTTCAAGGCTGGTGTGGAATACACAGTGAGACCTCTCTGAAAAGCACAACAAAATATTCCTAAGTAAGGCCAGACACAGTAGTGCATATCTGTAATCTCAGCTACTTGGGAGGCTGAGGCAGGAGGATCACAAGGCCTACCCAGGTAATATAGTAAGACCCAAAATAAAGGGCTAGGACATAGCTCAGTGGTAAAGCCTTTGGTTGAAACTTTGGTGAAGGATGGGGGGAAAATGTAAAAAGGGGACTTGATAGGGAAACAACCTTTTAACTATCACTTACTTGAAATTAGTAATTCCTTTAAGGCTATGGATGCTGATTGGTGGTAAATATGATCCTTGATCTCAAAGCCAGACATGATGAAAATGTAAATATGCACAGGAGTGGACTAGAAAATAAGGGGTGGTGACACACACCTGTAATCTGAGGACTCTGGGAGGCTGAGGGAGGAGGACTGCAGACTCAAATCTACTGCAAGCGATTTAGTGCCTTAGCAAAACCCTGCCTCAAAATAAAAAATAAAAAAGGACTAGGGAGGCAGTGCTGTGCAAAGGTCCTGGCTTCAAGCCCCAGTACCACAGAAGGGAAAGAAAACAAAGTGGAGCTGGTTATGAGATTACCTGCCGAGCCAGGGGCACCAGGCTTGGCCCGAGGAGAACACTGGTTCTGCAGCTTCCACTGCCCTGCCGAGACGGTGGGGACAGAGCTGTGCTTTCAAGACCTCTGAATGATGAGTAGACTGCAAGGAAAGAGAAATGACAGCTCTCAGGATTATGTAGGGCATATAAGAGAAAGACAGAGCAGATCAGTATGATTTGAAAAAGCTTTGCTGGACTGGGTGAGCTGGTGCAGGCCTGTACTCTCGAGGAGGCTGACGCTGCGTTGGGTCCCTGTCTGGGCTACTTAGTGAGAACCTATGTCAAGCAAAAATAAATGGAAGAAAAAAATTTCTGAAGTCTTTTTTTATTGTCAGCATTTAGAAATATGCTTACTTGTGTCAGGGCAAGAAGACCGGGGGAGTTTTCTCTGAAGCAGAAGACAGCGACTTTATTCACATTGCTGACATTTAGGGACAATATGGCAGGGGCCACTTCCCCAGAAAAAGTGGAAACAGACTTCAGTACACAGACTGGACGTGGGAGAGAGAGGACCTTCAAGCAGAGGCCTCACAGGCTGCCGTGATGTTTGTTCCTTTTTAAAAGTAAGTTTCTTGCGCAGCACAAGAACCACCAAGGAGCTGAGGACACAGCCCACAGAAGGGGGAAATGTTTTTTACCACCTATTTGTCAGGCAGAGGACTAATAACTAGAATATATAAAGAACTCAAGCTGAGTGTGGTGGTGCACAGCTATAATCCCTGCACTCAGGATGCTGAGGCAGGAGGGTTGCTGTGACGTTGAGGTCAGCCTGGGCTACCAAGTGAGCTTCAAGGCTACCCTGAACTGCATAGTGAGACCTTCTCTAAAAAAGCTAAGACAGGGGCCGGGAAGATGGCTCAGTGGAGTAAACGCTTCCCTGGCAAGTGCAAGGGCCTGAGTTCAATCCCTGGTTACACCAAAAAAAAAAAAAAAAAAAAAAAAAGATAAGACAAAACAAAACAAATAAAAGACCTCAAAAAAAGATTCCTCCAAATTTAAAGACCCAATAGAAATTGAGCATCTAAAATAGATACTTCTCAAATGAAGAACTAGAAACAGAAAATAAATATACAAAAAAACACAGCATCACTGCTCATTTAAGAAATGCAAATTAAAACAACACTGAGATTATATTTCACTGCAGAGAGAATGGCTATCATCAAGAAATCATCCAACAACAAACTCTGAAAGGGCATGGACGAAAAGGCATCCCTTTCCATCGCGGGGGGGGGGGTATGTGAACCTGTCCCACCCCTGAGGGTGCTAGTGTGCAGATTCCGCATGAAACCAGAGCTGAGGCACCGTTTGACTGGCTATGCCCTTCTAGGGACCTTCCAAAAAGAGGGAAGAGCGTCACCCCACAGGGACACGTGCACGCCGGTGTTTCCAGCAGCACAGCTATAATAGCTAAATCTCAGAGACGTCCCAGATGCCCATCCACAGACAAGTGGATAAGGAAAACACGGTATTTATATGCAATGGAGTACTACTCTGCCACCAAGACAGATAAACTTGAGGCAGTTTTAGGTCAGCGGATGCACCTCGACGCTACAATGTCAAGTGAAATAAAATCAGACTCACAAGTGTAAATATTGCATTGTCTCAAAATCCAAAATGTCAATAAATGTAAAAATGGAGGACAGATATTGGGAAGGAGAAAGGAATGTTCAAATGAGAAGAGGAACAAGAGAGTGAGAGGGAAGAGAAGGAAAAGACAAATGGGAGGAAAAATGGAAACAAAGCTTTTGTAAATGTTGAGAGGAAGAAGGGTTCAGGGAGGGACAGAGAGTGCAGAAAAGAGAGCCCAAGTGTAGTGTGCACAGCTCAAGTCCCCTGTGAAGAGTGTGATCGTTATGTACGGCAAACCTACTAAGAGACAGAGATAGAAAATGAAGTAATAGAGATGGGTTTGAAACAAGCTGGTACAGTTGTGTATACCTTTAGTGCCAGCAACTTGGGAGCCTGAAGCACGGGCGTGATAGGTACAGCGTCAGCGAGTGCGTGGCAAAGGGAGAAATGCCTGAGATGGAGCTCAGCACTCGTGGGTTTAATCCCAAGGAAAGAAGGGAGGAAGGAAGGAGGAGAAAGGAGGGAAGAAGACAGGAAGAAAGGAAAAGAAAGCTTGTAGGAGACAGAAAGAGGAGAGGAATGCCATTACCCTCCTCTGACCGAGGCAGCACACGCGCAGTGCAGTTTGTCCCCGCTCCACAGTAGTTTCCGCGGGCCCAGCATGTGCCAGGCTGCCCTTGGAAGTGACCCACATCCTAGACAGCTAAAGAGGACCCGGTACTTTCCACTGAGAGGTGGCGCAGTCCCCGAGATTGCTGAGTGACAGGTTGGCTACCATGCTGGGAACGTGCTGTTCTCAAAGTCCTGGGAAGGCCACATGTCTGCTTTGGGGCATTAGGGATGGGTGACGAGTACATGGTGACAAGGCTGGGGAACCAGAGATGCGATCCTGGAAACCAGGACAGCCTGTGGGGCCCAGCTCAGGCCCAGGCTGTGAGGACAGGCCCAGAGGACTTCAGGACCTGTGCTCAGGGCTCTCAGCACTGGTCCAGGGCTTTTCCTAGGACACCAAATGGCACACCCTCTGCCCCCACTTGCCCCTGCTCAGCCCCTGAGCGATTGATTGGTTGGTTGGTTGTCCAGCTGATTGACAATCTGTGCTCGTGGGCACGTGCTGCATCCTGAGGCCTAAGTGGGCACCCGAGCACCCTTGGGTGCCAGGCCTGCCTGGAAGATCCGGAGCCCCCAGACCCTCCATCTTTCCTTACCCCCAATAGCTGTTAACCTATTTGTCCCCCTACTTTTCTGACCCCTGATAGCAGACGCTGTGCTTGTGTATGCCTGATTCTGTTCAAGCATCTGTGCTAACAGTAACTCTGAGCTAAATCTGTAGCAATACAGTTTTCACCCGGCCTGTTTTACTTTGAAACTGGCTTTTGCTGCCAAATCGCTAGATTGTCCAGGGTGTGCTCCCATGTGTGATCCTCCTGCCGCGGCCTGCCGAGTGCCTGGACCCACAAGTGCATGCCGCCAGCCCAGCAAGCGCTCTCTTTCTACTTCCTCTTGGGTGTGGATTCAGATGAGCTGCACGCTGCCCAAGGTGCTCTTGGCCAAATCTGCGCTTGGGTTCTGCTCCCTCTGGCACGGCAGTGCCGAGCTGAGGCCTGGAGCAGGGTGACTGAAGGGTCCTGGGGAAGAGAGGACACAGCGGGTCCCAGCGAGACCAGTCCTGCCCAGGGTTCTGAGAACGTGACCCCAGCAACGGCGGCTGGAGGACAGGCCCTGGGCTTGCAGTGCAGGGCTCTCAAATGTTTCTTGCATAGCTTTCTAGGAATGGCTCCCACAGTACACACTTACCACGAGCCTGCTACCCCTTCTTCTGCACGGCAGTGCCCCGCACGCATGCTGCTCAGTGTTGCTCCCCGCACTCTCCCTAGCCGTGCTCCCCGCACTCTCCCTAGCCGTGCTCCCTGCATTCTGCTCAGCAGTGCTGTTTCCCCTCGCTCAACCCTCCACTGTGACGACAACGCCACAGCGTCATCACCCTTCTCGGTGCTGCTCAGTGTCCCCTTGGGAGGACCTCCCAGGACCGTAGGGCAGGTACCCCCAGCGGGGGGCTGTGCGTGTTGCTTCCGGCCTCTCCCAACTGGGAGTGGGCAGGCCGGTGCATCTTTGCACAGAGTGAGTCTACCTGGGTAAGTGCTTAGAAGGGGACTTGCTAGAGTGAAGGGCAATGACTTCGGTAGAAATGGCCAAACGGCCACCCACAGAAGTTACATCTTCTTGTACGCTGAGCTGTCAGGCACCCTTGCCCAGAAACACATGGTGATAGCAGTGAGAGGTCCGTGCAGGGGGTGGCCATCGCCTGTGCCCTTGTTCCCAAGTCTTTCCGGACCACCTGGCCACGCAGACTACAGAGGAGCACTGGCTGTGGCCGTGGCTGGGACACACTGCTGGCACGATTAAAGGGCTTCGACCCCCTCAGAGAAAACACGAAGATCGCAGGCCCATACTTTTGTAAATCTTCGTATTTCGCTATTACAGATATTCATTTCACGTTGACATTTTTGGTAGGACTCCTTGCCGGGTGGTGCTCCTGTTGTTTATTTGACTGGCTCTTGGTAAATCTATGATAGACGTTAAGTGTTCGGTGTCCGCGCGTGGACTTGTATGCCCACAGCCTGCAGGCAGCAGAAATGGATCAGACTGCACATGGACAGAATCTCCATGGAGAGAAAGAAGAGCACGCACAGACAGCTCGTGTCCACCCGCCGGGTGCGGATGGAGCTGCTCTTGGCGGCCAAGACTTGGATGAGTGCGGAGAATGCAAGAGGTTGCATAGTGCGCACGGAAAGCGCTGACGTGCTCGGAAGGGCTTCTGTTTCCTAAGATAGCATAAAAGTACAGCAGACTTTAAGGAAACAAATTTAGTCTCTCAGAGTTCTGGGGGGAAGGAGCCCCAAACTCAAGGTACAGGTGGGCTCCGGGGGAGGATGCCCGTGGCCCTTCCCACCCTTAGTGCAGTCCGCAGCACAGTCTGCAGCGCAGTTTGCAGCATGGTCCCTGTCACCGCCCCCCTGTGGCTGCTTCCCCACTGCATGCCTGTGCCTGTCCACAGCTCCGTCAAAGCAAGTGGCGTTTCCGTAATAGTGTCCTCAACTTAGTCACTTCCGCAAGGGCTCTTTTTCTATAGGAGGTGGCGTTTGTACCGACCAAGCATGAGACCTACAACACAGTTTGGGGGCGTTGAGGGGCCAGGATTCAGCCTGCAATGGCAGCCAGTAAAAGGCAGGCAGAGCGCCTGCCGCAGCCAGAACCCGCTGAGCTGACCAGGGTCGCTGCGAGCTGTTGTCAGCTTCCGTCCAGTGGGAATGAGGTGGCCCTGACCCTGCCCAGCCAGGCAAGGTGTAGTTCCAGAAGCTTCCTTCTCCAAGTTGGGGGCTGTCAGGCATAATGGGGGGGGTGGCCAGATAGCTCAGTGGATTAAAACACCTTAGGCAGATGCAGGGACCGGGGTTCGATCTCTGGGGTGCAGTGCTGGTCCTGACCCTGAGGTGTCCTGAGACGGTGACTGAGACTGGGTGTGGTGGCGCGTGTCTGTAACTCCAGCTCTTGGGAGGCTGAAAATAGGAGGATCACTATGAGTCCAATCTTTGTAGTGAGACCCTGTTAGACCCTGTACTAAATACTCAAAAAGAAAGGAAAAAAGGGCGGGGGAGTAATAGGGCACCTTGTGCACCCAGGGCAGAGAGGGTCTTGGAAGGGGCCCAGGGATAGAGCGAACAATACATTTCTCTACAGTATGAGGGGGCTCTGCCCTGACTCCAGCCCACCACCCCTATTCCAGGAAAGACCCAGTCCGGCCAGCCGCTACCCTTGGAAGAGCTGGCAAAATACACTCCTAGGTCTGCTCAGCTTCTGCCCTTCAGAGATGTTGGCTTCAACTTCCCCTCCTCTGGGTTCATTTCTGGGTAGGAACAAAGTACTCAAAACCTATCTCTACACCTTTGGTTGCCTCCCTTTTCCAGAACCAATATGTTCTTTAGGATACCATTGTATTGTCTGTTAACACTACTTTAAAAGTGTCCTAATAGATTTAGGATTAGAAGCTTCACCGGGAGCCTGTATTTTCCTCCTGGTGACATGAAAATCCTTAATTTTATCTGGCAGCAGATTAAAAAGCAATTTTTTTTTTAAAAAAAGTTCCTGGATAAAGTTGCTAACCAGTGAAGCTTTTTCAGTCTGTCTGCAGCTGCACACACTGGTTCCCTTCCTCGCCCCTGGGGGAGGTTCACCCCTTCCCCCAGCCGAGAAAATCCACTCTCAGAAAAGCGCCTGATCATGTGACCACCTCACATGCACAGCCTCAGTAACGGCTGACCAGTGCTAAAAGGACATTAGTGGGACACGGTGGAAAGTACGCCTGAGAAGGTTTCCTGGTTGGGCTTGTCTGGACCCACCCTTCCAGGCAGGCACACCGGGGTTGAACCCTGGCTCCTGCTCTCCCCAGCTGTGTAACTGCAGCAGCAGATCCCTGTCCCCAGCACATGTCAGTCTGTTAGCTGCCCAGGTAACAGTTCCTGTACTTTAGTCTCTTAGAAACAGCTGGTCACTTTGATGCACAGCTGGTCACTAGGATGCACACTGTCTAAACCATCCCCAACTGACGAGCCATTCTGTCTCTGCAGTTCCTGCTTGCTTACAAGCCCTCAGCCAGTAGAGGCCAGGGCCTGATATTCTGGGAACGATCCCAGCCCATGCCCATTGACATAAACAAATCTGCCTCCAAACCCTGGGTGCCTGTCATTTTGGAGTTCCTGCTTGCCATTGCATAACCAGACAGAAAACTTACTGGGTGCTCCTGACTTTCCTTTTCTTTAAAACGGATACTGTAAGTTTTACCAGATTATTTTGAAGATGATTCGTCCTAGTACCTGACATATTGAAAAGTACCAAGGGGCAACAGAAGAGGGTTGGGGACACTGCAAGCCCCATCCCCACATACTGTGGATTAACCCAAGCACTAGTGGCAAACAAGCGCTCCAGCACTGAGCTACACCCCCGGCTCTAGGACACGCTGCTCTTTAGGGGGGCTCTTGCCTTTTTGCCCAGCCATGTGTGTTCCTGTTGCAGTACACACCAAGCAGTGCTGTGGTTCTCTTGGCCAGTGGCGGTCCTACGTGTAACCTGCTGGTTCTGAGCTTGCTCAAAGCCGCATCTGGAGAGGCACAGAGGCCTTGCTAGCATGGCTGTCTGAGCTTTCCTTGGAAACTGTGTCAACCCCAGCCAAGAAACAGGCTCAGCCCAGCTCTCAGCCACATGGGGGGGGGGGGGGAGGTTTCCTTGGAGTGCCACAAACACTTCCTGAGCCCTAGGGCTGCATCAGCAGGGGACAGAAACCTGGGGATAGCAGGAGGCAAGAAAACCCCACTGCTCTGGTTCCATCACCTCTTCTCTGAGAGCGGTTTCTCCCTTACCTAGAGAACCAGCTTGCCAAGGATAAAGCTAAGCTTTTCTCCACTTCCTGTCCAGCCACTTCCATGGGTTTGGGCAATGCTAACAGAAGTGTTTTTTTCCAAGATTACCTAGTTAGCTTTCCATTCATCAGTTCAGTCATTTATTTATCACTATAGCGAAAAAAGGAGAAGACAGGGGATGAAAAAAGGAATTAAGATGTGTTGTGTATCTGAGCCAGCTCTGCACAAGGACTGTAAACATTGTTTTTATTGTTTTATTTTTTGGCCAGCTCAGCCCACCGTGAGGGCAGGGCTAGCACAGTACATGGTGCCAGGGATCAAACCACAGTCCCCTGTGCCTGCCTAAACTGGCCTAAGCAGGCGCTTTAGATGGCTGAGCTGTCTCACTGGCCCCAGGAGTGTAAACATTATGTACTACTAATGTGTACGAAGACTAAAAATCTTGACGCATAGGATGAAGACTGGTGAAGTACGTCCACTTTGATTGAGTTCTTCTACATACATGTTGTCTGATTTAATTACTCCAACAAGCGTGGAGGGTAGGAACCATTTCTAGCACATCCTGCCAACGAGGAGGCTGGGTACAGTTGTCTCACCTCATGGGTAGAAGCAGGACAGCCGGGTGCCCAGGTCTGCGCTGGGTGGACACTAAGTGGAATAGGAGCTATACTGGCTTAGTTACTTTTCTTACTGCTGAGGAAAGATACCTGGCCCCAACATGAAAGGAGGAAAGATTTATTGGGGCTCACGGCTTGCTGGGGTGTCAGCTCATAGTCAGCTGGCTCTGCGGCCAGGGGCACAGCAGAGGAGAAAGGCCTGGCCTGCGGCAGGCAGAAGCAGAGGCAGCTACTGTTCTGTCCCTGACACAACCCCCAGGCTACCTCCCCCAGGGTGGGCAGAACCCACACCTGGGGCCAGAGAGCCTTGATCCTCGCGTCACACTGTGAATCAATACCAGCAGGACACCCTCAATCACAGGGCACGTGCTCCAGGTCCAGCCACCCCTGAAAAGCCCCACTTATTACCACATGAGGCTTTGGGGGTTTCTAGATATAAAACCTAGCACATACAAATGATAGTTTTTGCTCTTAGGTGGGCACATAGAACAATGAGTAGGGCAGCCAGATGGGGCAGCGTGAGGCTGAAGACTGAAATAAATGCAACTGAACAAGGAAATTAGCATGGACCGAACCTGGAGGAGAAGAGCTTCCGGGCTGCAGTGGGCTTGCTGGGGCAGTGGGGAGAGGGAGGACAGAAACAATTCAGCACTTTTTGATGAGTGTGATGAGTCAAAACTGCACCTTGAGAGGCATAAGAGAAATGGAGAGAAGCAAAAATCTAGAAATTGGTTAGGTCATCCTTCTAGCAGTGTAGGAAATTCTGAACTAAGGGAATGACAATACAAATGGCCAGAAAGAAAGTTTTTTTTCTTTTTTGGCAGAACCGGGAATTGAACTCAGGCCCTTGCACTTGCCAGGGAAGCGCTTATTCCACTGAGCCATCTCCATCTCCCCAGGCCTGGCCAGGAAGAAAGTGAATGTGGGGATGAGGTATTTCAAAGGAAGAGCCAACAGACCTTGGTGACCGGCTGGTTCCACATGCATAGAGGAGGATGGAATTAAAGAACCACACACATAGGGTGAAGACCGGTGAAGTAAGGAAAACGGTGATAGCACCTCATTGCTCCCGTCTCACTAATCTTGGGGGAGGAGGTGTAGACTTTTAGACATTTTAAATGTAATCACTGGAAACATCTGGGTGGAATGCTCAGCTGGACAAGATGCTTGTGGTTGTGCTTAGAAGAAGAATCAGGGCTGCAGAACAAGAGCTCCTCCTCACCCGGGGCAAACGTGTCGCTGTCCTGTCTGGCACGGGTACACGGGGCAGTGGTTAGTGCCAGGAGGGCAGCTCCCGGGGGGAGGGGGCAGGGCTCGTGTTTCTGTACATTTTGTGAGTGAGGTGCTTGCGGGTCTTCATTCTGAGTGTCCCAGATATTCCTCCACGGGAAAGTCTAATAAGTAATCTTGGAGCCGGGCATGGTGGTGCCCACCTATAATCCCAGTACTCTGGGAAGCTGAGGCAGAAAGACTGGAAGTTTGAACCCGGCATAGGCAACTTGTAACTGGGTGAGACCCTGTCTCAAAGAACAAATAAAAAAGGGTTGGGGTCTTGGTTGGAGGAAAGAGTGTATTTTCATCTAAAAAGAAAGTCAGCCATGCTTACTGTTCAGTATAATAAGCTCTGCCTTTGGGGCAAAAAGCAAGCACACCTTCTGGTCATGACAGAAGATTTAGCTTCCCGATGCCCAGAGTTCCTCCGCTACAGCAGCTTCTGCAGGCACGTAGCTGGGCACACTGCTCGTGGGGCCTGGGGGCCAAGGGGCCCTCCGCCAGCACTCGTGCTACTTGCTGAGCAGAGAGTAACAACGTCCCTTGTCCTTGAACCCAAATCTCATGTTTTCTGCTAGCATCATTGAGGCTGAGTCCAGGTAATTTGTTGGCTTGTGAGTGTGGTGAGTTTCGAGTTTTAAGTTCTTAACAGTCAGGAGAAGAGCTGGGAGAGAACAGAGCATTTAGCCAGGGTACAGGTCTCCAGTGATGCCATTCAGTGCTGGACAATTATGAGAGTGAGGAGATGCAGGCAGATAGAGACTGGGTCTGTGAGCTGCGGAGCCTGGTCTTGAAGGCTGCTTTAAAAGGAAATTACCCTCTCTCTGGCTCCTCTGACAAGGAAAGAGTTTTAAAAATAATATTCTTCAGTATAGGACCTGTCAATTTCATTGGCTGATAGAATCTCTTTGGTTAAAGACCCAGGTGTGATCTATCCCGCTAATCCCCTGGCCAGAAGGAGCATTTTGGGCCTTTAAGCCTCAGAAGCAGATGGCAAGAATGGAGCTGAAGCACAGGCAGACAGCAGGGAATCTGGCCCGGTATGGGCTGGAGGCTGTGCCCTTTGAATGCGGCCTTGGGGAAGGAGTGTGGGCCCAGAGGCTGCGGGGCAGAGCAGCCCCAGGCACTGCCGTCTGCAGAAGGCAGCCCCCACTGAGTGCTCCCTAGCGCATCCTGTGCTCTAACGGAAAGGCCTGCACTCAGTCGCGTCAGTCTACCCTTGCTCACTGAGCACTTCTGTCTGCTGGACCAGGGGAGCTCTGGAGAAGTGATGGACGACGCCTGGTCCTAACCTCAAGGATCTGAGGCATAGTCCTGCTGTGGGAGCTAAACCCGTGTACAGATATGACAGGGAACAATGTCTACAGTAAGGAATGCATGTGCACTTTCAGGTCCCAAGAGGAACCCTATGATGCGTCGCTACTGATTTTGTACCTGGTTGTCAGAGCCCCAGGCCCCCAAACCTGCCACCAAGGGCTCTGCCAGCCTCACCAATAGCAACTTCTGGGGTTGCAGTCCCTGGCCCCACCCTCCGCACCTCCCAGAGCCCAGGGTCCTGAATGCCAACCCCTAGGAGGTGCGCGAGCCATCTGTGCATCTCCTTTGCGGAAAGGCATCCCCCAAGATCATGACCCCCTTCTCCAGCCTGCCTTGCACCGAGGGTGTCTCCAGTGGCACTGGCCTCTGCCATGGCCATTCCCTGTGGCCTCTGTCCCACCGCAGGGACCTGCCCTCTCCCAGGTGTTCCCAACACAAAAGCAGTATCTGGGAAAGAGAGGTAAAAGCTCGGTAAGCTAGCCCAGGAAGAGATGCTGCTGCTGCTTCCGGAGCTCACAAGCCCCCCAGGGGATGGCCACAGGAAGTACCACAGAGTAACACCACATGGCCTCAGAGACAAGAGGTTGCTCTCAGGCTGAACCAGGCGACACTGCAAGCTCGGGACTGTCTTTGGCACAAAAAACCAGCAATTGCTCTTGGTTCTACCCAGGGCGTTTAAACCAGGTCAGTCTGACTTGCGGGTCAGTGTTTCCCGTGGGAGGAAAGGCCACTCCCCGCTGGCTGAAACAGACAACAGCCTGGGAAGGGGGAAGGCAGACAGGGTGCAGGGGGTCTGCAGGGGAGGGGAGGGGGCACGGAGCTGAGGGCCTAGGCTGTCCTGAGAGCCACAGGGCAGCTTCAACAGGTGAAGCACTCACTGCACTGCAGAGGGAGCTGCGTACAGCGCACTTCTGCTTCTTTCCTCTCCCTCCTCTTCTTCCTCCTCCGCCTTGTCTTCCTGCTTCTTCTTCTTAAATTGGGCCTTAGGAATCTATCCTAGGGCTTTTACATTGAGTCACATTCCAGCTCTTTGTGTGTGTGTGTGTGTGTGTGTGTGTGTGTGTGTGTGTGTGTGTGTGTCTTTTTGAGACAGGGTCTCACTGTGCAGTTCAGGCTGGCCTTAAACTCACTTTGTAGCTCAGGCTGGTCTTGAACTCACAACAATCCTCCTGCCTCAGCCTCCCCAGTGCTGGGATTACAGGCATGCGCCACCATGCCCGGCTTTTTTTTGAGTTAGGGTCCCGCTACGCAGTTCAGGCTATCCTGGAGCTCACTTTGTAGCCCAGGCTGTCCTTGAACTCATACTGATCCTCCTGCCTCAGCCTGTTGAGTGCTGGTATCCCAGGCATACACCATGACACCCGAATATCACTGCATTTCCTGCAGGCCACATTCTAACAACCATAGTCCAAATCAACATATCTGCTTGCTTCCCTCTTCCTCCATTAAAACTAACCCAAAGGGAAGGGCTGCATTTTTTAGGGAAGATGACAAAGAGGGAGAGGAAAAGGGAAGAAAGCAGGAAGAAAAGAGAAGGAAGGAAAGCGGGTTGTAGAGGAGGGAGAGAGAGAAAGAAAGAGCAAGCATAGTTTTCTCATTAAGATTAAAAAAGAAAAAAAAAAAAAAAAACCTTTGTGCTGTCCCTACAAACAGAAAACTCTATTTAATAATATCTTAGTTTAAGAAATGGCAGCTTTTGCATAAGGGTTTTAAAAAAGAGGGAATTATTTTCATGTTTGAAATAGTAGAGTTTAGTCGCCAGGAACATAAGTAGAAAACCCGGGGCAACTTTCTTTCCTGAAGCTTAAGGAAAGCAAAAAGCTTCCAGTGCCTTAGGGCAGTACAAGCAGTCCTAATTAAGGTAACTTACAAAGTGAAGAGAATCGTCAGAGGGATATGTCACCAAGCCCCACGGCCCCAATTCCTTGATCCAATTAACGAATAATCACTTTCCATAACAGTCCCAGGGCCCGGCCCCCTCAAAGGCGTTCGGCACAGGAGAAAAGAATGGCAACCCGCGGTGGACACCCGCAACTCCAGCTCAGAAGCCTACCTGGAAGCTCAGCCACTCCTTTGGGTTTTTCCCCATTGTCTGACTTTTAATTTGCATCTCATTTACATATTCATATATAAGAGAAACCCAGGAGGTAAAGACCAAACCATCCCTCAGCAGGGATCTGAGACGCCAGCACAAGTGAGGGGGGTTTGCGCTTTCCATCCCCTCCCACCCCACGAGTGCCCACCCACTCCTCATCCTGTCTTCAGAGGCAAAAATGCCAGGCACCCCTTCTCTGGCTCCCTGCATGGGACCCTCAGTGCCTCTTCCACCTGGCCATGGGAGGGTCCTGTCTCCCCTGTGGGTCAAGCCCAGCACTGAGAGACCAGGTCGGCCAGCGACGCCTCCTGCCTTCACCGGGACTGGGGCCAAGGGACTGCAAACAGGTCCCGGGGAAGCATTACTCTTCCCTCCTGGCCAGCCTAATTTCACCCATTTTTATTCCCTCTGCCTCAGACCCTTGCAAAATTCCTTCTGGGGCAGAAGGGAAAAGCTTGGTTTACAAACAAAAGCTATACTCTGGACTCTAGAGAGGAGGACTCCAAGACCAGGCCACTATAGGGTCCCCAGGCTACAGGGGTGGCCCAACCCAAGGCTGTCACTAGCATGAAGGACTCTCAGGACCGGCCTCTGCTCGGGAGACACAGGGGTGAGGCCCGGGCATCCCTGGCCAAGCCTGGGCTGGGCACCAGGGGTAGGGGTTGTCACCACTGTCTGCTGACAGCAAGCCCAGGGCCGCGCCGCGGTCACTCTCTTCCCAGACATCTGCTCATGGCTAATACGCCTGGCGAGACCCAGCTACTCAGTGCAGCATTGCTGCCCAGGGACACGGCCCGCTCCCTGCTGCCCACGGCATGCGGGGCTGGAGGGCCTAGGGAAATGGGCTGAATCTTGCCTAATTTTCTGTTTCTTTTTTTTTAAAAAAAAGAGTTTTAGCCCATGCCCTCATTTAAATAGCACAAAAGACTGTAACAGTATAAAAGGAAGATGACCCAGGACCTTGTCTTGTGCATTCTCTGACACGAAGCAGAAAGGGCAGACTTTGGGTGCTGTGTTTGCTTCTGTATTTGGTGCATCCCAGCTGGCCTCCTGCAAGCGTTCAGGTATTTGTGGGACAGAATGAGGTCAGGTGGCTTGCGTGCCATTCCCTTTTGTCCCCCTCCCCTCTAGACTCTTGCAGGGGTGCTCCCACAGCAAGACAGGTAGGCTTGGTGGGGAGCCCAGGGCCGGTCCCCTCCACCCCAGAGGCCTGAGCAGAGCGCAGGGTGAGGCCCAGGGCCCAGGGTCGCTTTTCCTTTCCCTTTCAGCAAGAGGAAATCGAGACTGTCCAGTGGAGCCCGGGCCCATGGGCCTGCATGGCTCACTGGGGTCTTTCTGTGCTATCCTCCCTATATTTTGGAAGCTCCAACAGGAATGTGGCTTGAATTTAAACACTAAGGGCCGTGCCCACTAACAGTGAGCACTTTTGTGGATTCATGCTGCCCCTCCTGCCTTCCTCGCCCTGGCCTTGAATGCTGCGTTGTGTGCGGACAATCCGCTTGTTGTGCTCCAGAGCAGGCTGATCCCCGCGCTCCCGTTGTCTCTTGTAGGAGCAAACAAAAGCCGTTTTCTTCATTCTGAGCACTGCCCTGATAAAAGACTGGTTAAAGCCTCTTTTGTGGTGAAATGCAATAGGTCTGGGCCGGGCATTCTATTTGATTAACCCCAACCAGTCATTACACGGTGTTTTACACACAGTACAGAGATGCCCGGCCGCTCCAGGCTGTGGGGAGCCTCTTTGAACTCCTGTGTGACAACTGGGACACTGCAGGCCCGGCTGTCCTCAGCTGGTGAGAGGCGGCTAATTCGGGGCCTCACCTTCCAGCCTGCCCTCCAGGGCCTCGCTGTCGACCCCTTCGCTAGCCTCCTTCCTCAGGCCCCTGGTGTTTTCAGATTATTAGGTCCTTTGGGTGGGGTCACTGATAAAGTGGTGCACGTGGGGGCTCAGTGGGCCGCCCCTTCCCAGTGCAGCCAGGAAACAATAAGCGGAAGCTGGCGCAGCCTGCAGGGCCGCACCCAGGATGGCATCTGAGCCTGTCTGGTCCTCAGCTCAGACCCCTTTGTCCCATAATGAGGCCTTGCAGGACCAGCCCTGGCCTGTTGAGAGAGATTATAGAGACTGGCCTGACCCTAGGGGACCTCAAGTCACCCCTGCTGCCTGTGTTCCTTGGCTGCCTGGCATCTGCCTCAGTGGCAGGAGGCCAGGAATGAGTGACCGTCCTCCACCTTGTGCTCTGCCTCCCCCGCCTGGTCCACCCAGGGTACCAGGTCTTCTGAGGTTGGGCCCATCTTTGACTGGGACGGCACCGCCTCTGCTCCCTTCTGCTCCTCCCTCACAGACACAATGTGGTCCTCCCCAGTGTCTCCCTGGCTTCCAGGTCCTCCTCACTGCCTTGCTTTTGCCCCTGCCGTCCTTCACCTCTTGCCAGATGTCCCCGAGGCTGGCCTGAGCCTGACCTGTGACCTGCCACCCGGGGAGCAGTAGTCCCCAGTCCCAGGCTGGTCGCCTCCCCAGAAGTCAGTCTTTCCTTCCCCTTTGCCGTAGGTATACCAGAGCTATGTCAGGAGTGAGGAGCAGGAGGCCAGGCTGATGTCAGAGAAATGTACCCCCTAGGTGAATGAACGGAATGCCCTTTAAGGTTCCTCCCAATGCCAGGCCTGGCGGTGCATACCTGTGAGCTCCAAACGCTGAAGCAGGCTGCTGGAGTTCAAGGCCAGCCCGGGCTGCACAGTGAGACCCTGCCACCCCTGAAATTCCGCCCTAACACCACGAGCCCTCTTCCTGTCAGGCCCCCTCGGGCTCTGCTCACCCTTTCACCATGCAGGGCCCTGTCTGGCCACTGTGTCACCTTGGCACATCTGCAGGTAACAAGCTTTTGGGAAGTTGCTAACAGAGCCCCGCCAGCTTTCTTTGGTAAATATTTGCCTGTTTTCACTTTCTCTGTCATTTTACTTTCAATCTTTTGATATCTCTCTGTTTTAGTTGTGCGTACATATTTGTTTTGTTTTATATTTTTGCGGAACTGGGGATTGAACTCAGGCCCTTGCGCTTGCCAGGGAAGTGTTTAATCTACTGAGCCATGTCCCCAGCCCCTCTGTTTTAGTTGTGTATCTTTAAAAAAAGAATATTACAGCTGGGTACGGTGCAGACCTGTAACTCCAGTACTCTGGGAGGCAGAGGCAAGATGACTTCAGGTTAGAGCCCAGCATGGGCAACTCAGGGATGCAGCAAGATTGTCTCTAAATAAATAAATAAATAAATAAATAAGTAAATAAAAGTTTTAAAAGGTAAAAGGTTCTGGTGGTATAGATCAGGTCAAAAGCCTTGGGTTCCATTCCTCTACAGGAAAGAGGAATTATATCACTAGATCTCATTCTATTATTATATGACAATCTCTGCATCTTCATTAAACTAGACGAAGTAAATCATTTGCTTAATCTGCAATGACAGATACACTTGGAATTATGTTTATAATTTTTACATTCTAATGTTGATGGGCATGATTTTGCATACTCCTGGGAGGTGGGGGCTGTTTGGATACAGGCGCACCATGGGCAGTGGTCAGCTGAGGGCGCACAGGGAGGAACTTGATAGGATAAGAGAAGCCTCCCTGGTCTGCCTAGGGACAGACAGGTCCTGCCAAGAGCAGCCAGCTGTTGCCAGCCCCTCCTCCGGGATCTCAGCCGCCAGGAGGGTGTCATGGGAGAGGCTGGGAGTGACACCTGCTCAGTCAGATTTGGCACGGCATCCCCTGTTCTTCCGGGCTCATTCCTCCTTCTCCACGTCATTCACTTCAGCTGACCCTCTCCTGCTGGAGTCAGGGATTGTAGAGATGTTAGGAACTCCTTGGTCTCTTGGTGTACCCTGAGGAGAAACCATGGCAGGAATGAGGAAAAGAGAGACGAGAGACGAGGCTGAGGCCCGTTCGCCTGATGGGCAAAGGACCTGAACAATGACAGTAGGGGAACTTACTTGTACTCCTGCGAAATTCGATCATGATACAAGGTTGCCTAGTAATGAATGATTGAAATTGTCCAGGCAGGATGCTTTTCTCAAGACTGAGGTAGTTGAAGTGTTTCAGGTGCTGTGGCCTTGTCCTGCCCTCACACCTATGACCAATTTCCAGCTTGAGCTGCTCCCAATGAAGATGGTACCTGAGCTCTTGAGCTCACCCGTCCCTGGGCTGTCCTGTAGGCCCTTTGCCCCTAGAGGCGGGGTCTTCAGCACAGCACCACTGAGGCAGGGGAATCACTAAGGGTGGGGTGCAGCAGAAGGTCTCTGGGTCACTGGGAGAGGCCTTTGGAGGGCGTGATGGGACCCTGTTCCTTTTCTTTGCCTCTTTCCCTTCCCAACATGAGCCGA
>PVKA01007084.1:0-79744 GCA_004027165.1 Ctenomys sociabilis
TTTTTTTTTTTTTTTTTTTTTTTTTTTTTTTGTCTTTTTGAGACAGGGTCTCACTATGCAGTTCAGGCTGTCCTTAAGCTCACTTTGTAGCTCAGGCTGGTCTCGAACTCACAACAATCCTCCTGCCTCAGTCTCCCGAGTGCTGGGATTACAGGCGTGCGCCACCACGCCCGGCTCTTACCGGAATTTATAGGATGCGATGAAAGCAGGTCTTAGATGGAAAATCATAGCTATGAACTCACACATTAGGAAAACAGAACGGGAAGAAATTAGCACCCTAATGTTGCACCTCCAACAACTAGAAAAAGAAGAGCAAACAAAACCCAGAGCGCAAAGACGGAAGGAAATCATAATGATTAGAGCAGAAATTAATTCAATTGAGATTCAAAGAATCCACAAATCAAAAAGTTGGTTCTTTGAAAAATTAAATAAAGTTGATAAGCCTCTAGCCAACCTCATCAAAAAGAGGCAAGAGAAAATTCAACTATGTGCAATAAGGAATGAAAAGGGTAAAATCACCACAGACCAAGATTATCAATAGTTACTTTGAGAATCTTTACGCTCACAGAATAGAAGACACAGAAGAAATGGACAGATTCCTAGAAAGGTACAAATTACCAAAACTGAATCAAGAAGATATACCAACTCAATAAGCCAATAACTGCCAATGAAATACGAAACGTAATAAAAAGCCTCCCAACAAAGAAAAGTCCAGGACCTGATGCATTCAAAGCTGAACTATAAAAGAAATTTATAGAAGATATAATCCCCACACTCCACAAACTCTTCAATGAAATTGAAAAGGAAACAGTCCTCCCAAAATCATTTCTGGAGGCAAGTTTAATACTGATTCCAAAACCAGGGAAAGACACAACCACAAAGGAGAACTACAGGCCAGTCTCCCTCATGAACATAGATGCAAAAATACTCAACAGAATCCTGGCAAATAGAATACAGCAAATCATCAAGAAGATCATACACCATGACCAGGTAGGATTCATCCCAGACATGCAAGGATGGTTCAATATTCAAAAATCTACAAACGTAATACACTATATTAATAGACTGAAAGCTAAAAACCACATGATCATCTCGATGCAGATAAAGTTTTTGACAAAGTCCAACATTCATTCCTGTTCAAGGTCCTACAGAAAATTAGAATAGATGGACTCTGTCTTAACTTGATAAAAGCCATCTATGACAACCCAAAACCTAATATAATCCTAAATGGGGAAAAATTGAAATCGTTTACTCTTAAATCAGGTACAAGACAAGGATGTCCTCTATCACCCCTCCTATTCAATATAATCTTGGAATCCTTAGCAACATCCATTAGAAAAGAGGGAGAAATAAAGTGAATAAGAATAGGTGAAGAAGAAGAAGTTAAATTATCACTATTTGCAGATGACATGATACTTTACTTCGAAGACCCAAAAAATTCCACCAAGAAACTATTAGAAATGATACAGAAATTCAGTAGCATAGCAGGATACAAAATCAACACTCAAAAGTCAATAGCATTCCTCTACACAGATAACAAGGACACTGAAAAAGAAACAGTGCCTTTTACAATAGCACCGAAGAAAATGAAATACCTTGGGATTCACTTAACCAAGGAAGTCTAAGATCTTTTCACGGAAAATTGCAACAACCTAAGAAAGGAGATTATAGAGGATTTCAGAAAATGGAAAGATATTCCATGCTCCTGGATAGGAAGAACAAACATCGTGAAGATGGCCATACTCCCAAAATTGCTGTACATATTTAATGCAATCCCTATCAAACTGCTACCAACATACCTCCCAAATCTAGAGTAATCATTCCTAAAATTTATTTGGAACCAGAAAAGACCTAGAATAGCAAAGACAATCCAGACCAACAAAGACAAGGCAGGAAGCATCACAATTCCTGACTTGAAATTATACTACAAAGCCACTGTGATAAAATTAACATAGAATTAGCAACAAAATAGACTTGAGGATCAATGGAATAGATTAGAAAGTGCAGAAGCATCTATGAACACACTCAGCCATCTGGTCTTCGAGAAAGGGGCCAGTCATACTTACTGGAAGGATAGCCTCTTTAACAAATAGTGCTGGAAAATTTGGCTTTCTACATGCTGAAAACTAATACTTGACCCAGCTCTATCACCATGCACTAAGTTAAAGTCAAAATGGATTAAAAATCTAAACAGTAAAACAGAAACACTCAATCTCCTGAAAGAAAAAGGAGGAGGAAGTCTTGAAGACATAGGGGTAGGTTAAGAGTTCGTGAACAAACATATATTTACAAGGGAAACATTTGAAAGAATCAACAACTTGGATCAACTCTTCTTGAGGACTTTCTGCACGTCAAAAGAAATTGTCAACGAAGTAAAAAGACAACACACAAATTTTGAAAAAAATCCTAACTAATAAGCAGTCAAAGGTCTGCTGTCTAGAATATATAAAGAACTAAGATATAACAGGCCCCTCAAACTTAAAGAAATAATTCAGATATGGGTGTCTGAGATGAATACACACTTCTCAGAGGATGAAAGTAAAGAAGCGAATAAACATATGAAAAAATGCTCCACATCGCTAGTCATCCGTGAAATGCAAATAAAAACAACACTGAGATACCATCTCACTCCAGAAAGAATGACTATTATAAGGAAATCAACCAACAACAAATGTTAGAGAGGTTGTCGGGAAAAGAGAACACTTCTCCACTGCTGGTGGGAATGTAGACTGGTACAACCACTGTGGAGATCAGTGTGGAGACTCCTCAAAAGAGTAGGACTGGAAATCGCATTCAAGCCTGCTATCCCCCTACTGGGAATTTTCCCAGAGGAACTGAAAACATATTCGTAGTGATATATGTGTACCTATGTTTGTAGCAGCACAATTAGTGATAGCAAAATCTTGGAAACAACCAAGATGTCCATCACATGAAGAATGGTTGAAAAAAATGTGATATTTCTATATAATGCAGTGTTATTCAGCTATTAAGAATGATACGTTGGAAGCATTTATACTTAAGTGGGTGCCACTTGAACATATACACATAAGTGAAATATACCAGACACACGTGTAAATATTGCATAGTCTCCCTAGTGTGAGAAGTGAAAAGCAGAAATACAAATGGAAACGCAAAACAACTAAAAACAACTGAGTCAGATAAGGCAAAGTGAAAGGCATATGTTGCAGGATACTAATTAGCTTTTCTTCTGGATTGTTAACAACCTAAGCTCACAGATCAAAATTGGAGAAATAGAAGAGCCATAAAGCCAGCCAACATTTTGGCCCTAGCCTTTCAAAGTCAGTGAAGACTTAGGACATAGGAGAACCTGTAGTGCAACATCATGAAAGTCAACTGGGCTCGAAATTTTCTGAACAAGGAGATTATGGAGCCACAGAAGAAAGAGGTCGAATTTCTATAGTGTGCCTGGGGAGAATCACACGGAGAGAAAACTTTCTCACAGGCTCACTCTGAGAACAAACTGGTCAAGCATTGGCCGTGACCCATCCACATGGATGACACAGACAAAAGATCTACAGAATAATGTACAAGACTACAAGATAAACCCTGAGGGGACGTCACTGACCTCAGAAGAAACAAAAAGTACATGTGTTGGTATATTAGTCTTGCTCTATTTAGGTCTTAACCATCCAGCAGAAAAGTATAAAAATGAAGTATACACCACGGGGCCATAATAATAAGTTGAGGTGTAAATGGCTATGGTCGACAACTTCTTCGGATAACTCACTATTGTTGTGTAATGCTGAACTGTGTTGGATTGTGTCTTTGAGTTCAGGCACCTAAATTAGTTGAATGACAATGGAGTGCCCATCTTTAACAGATGTAGACAAAGGAAGGGGTATGAAAAGGAAGAGTCATGATGTGTTTGTATGGACAGTACAGTTGGGGTAGATAATGCCGTTCTTCTACATAATTCTGTGAAAGGCAAGATTTGCACCAGTGGTGAGTGGACAGGATATTATGTCGGCTTCTAGTACTATGGACAACCCATTAGGAAAATAACAAGGTAGAAAGTATTAATTATTGAATCTTTGATGTAATTCAGGTATAAAAAATAAGCTATGCAAACAGCTACACTCTCTTAATTTGCTAAGAGTCATACGCTATAATGTCTGTAAGTATAATATCATGTGTGCACCTTCTATGATACCAAAACATGAAAACAGTTTGCAATGTATTAATTTATCAAATCCATCTTGTCAAGGTATCTTAAAAAAAAAAGTGATGAGCTTGAATTGTTTATATTGAAGTTGATGCCACTTGAACATATAAGTGAAATAACCAGACACACACGTGTAAATATCATATAGTCTCCCTAGTATAAGCGAATAGCCTCAATTATTAAGATTCAAAATTTCAAAGACTTTACCCCAGTAACACTCTTCTTAGTAATGTGACAGTAAAGCGCTAAAGCACATCCAAAAAGCCACCCTGTGGCTACATTGGGTGGAGTTAGAGGAAACTAGAGATGAACTGAAACAGTAATTGTATTCACCACATCATGATTCTATGCATCTCTATGCATATTTGTGTTAAATTTAACACAAATATTTTACTTGTAATTTTTATTTTTTTGCTTCTTCAAATGAAGTTTTTCTCTTTTTTTTTTGGTGGAACCAGGTTTGAACTCAGGCCCTGTGCTTGCCAGGGAAGCAGTTATTCCACTGAACCATCTCCCTGGCCCCCAGATGAAGCACTTTAATTTCCAACTAAGACTAACAAATCTTTTTTGTTAAATCATGATGAAAAGGTTTTAAACCTTTGAGAGAGTGTCTATTATTTACACACAACTTGCTGCAAAGAAGCAATAGGGATGCAAGACAAGGAAGAAGCCTGTTTCACTGTAGCTCATAATGAAACCCACATGCAGAAGGGCAAACACATTTCTGAGCTTACAAATCACAGTCACTCTGAATATGTGACCAGGGATGTAAGACTCTAGATAGCGCATGAGGAAGATATGAGAAGCCAGCAAATTTAAATCCAGGATCCCACACAATGTACTCAGATATCTTCCTGGGAGTAAAATTGCTTTAGTTTCTCTGAGCTTAACTCTGAGCAGACTCATCCACAGTCATTTGAAAATTGACCTATTCCTTTCCCAGTTTCTCTCCTGAACTGATGTGCTATTTGCTAAGCACCAAGTAATTCTCTCAAGGAATTAATATGCCCCAAATTCAATACTCATAGTACCTAGAGATACTACAATTTTGACACACTGAGATCTCAATCTTAGTATGCTATTTAAAAAACAGATACCCTATATGTCACTGTCCTATTTGCTTTAAAAAGCAGATAACCAACATGTCACAGTCCTATACATATAGGAGTCAAGAGTCTCTCTGCAACACGGTTTTCACTGCACATTTTGCAGAGAAGTTTGCCTGCAGAAACTGAACTAACTAAAACAGGACTGTGGCTCTGCTAAAGTCACCTCACTGGAATAGGATGGAACACTTTGGTCTTGGTTGCTGACACATCTTCACCATGAGGGCCAGAATGGACCAAGGTTGTAGCATCAGCAGTTGACATGTAAGAACAAAGACACCACAGCTGATAAAGGGAGACCCAAGTCTTGCGAAGGCTGTTTCCTCTCATCAAAATCCACAACTACAAAACAACTAAAACAATGGTAAATGAAATCTTTGGAATAAGTAAGCAAGTGGGTAAAATGTAAACCTCTCTACAATCCTCTGGGTAATAGCTTGAAGCAAAGAAATGATACAATTTTTCAGCATATTAATAATGTTGTAACATTACGGCAATACAGCAACCATTTGTGAATTCCTATTGTTTGGTGAAGTTCTGTATCAATTTTTTATGCTCTTTAGATAATATAAAAATTGAATTTTAAAAAAATCAATCAAGAAATAAATTTCTGAAGGTAATTCTGGTTAAAAATATTATAACAATTTCAATTAACTCATTCCAACAAGTTTTAACCAAGCAACACACTGCTTAGTGATGTGATAGTAAAGCAAAAGACAGCCTACGAAAATCCATCCTATGACTCAGACAGATAACTAGAAGTCAGCATAGTGGGTCTGCCAGCATGTCTCCATAGAGTTTTATGAATATTTATGTAAAAGGTAAAAGAAATCATTTAGGTATAAGTTGGTTTTGCGTTTTCAGATACAGCCCACTAGATTCTAAGACTATAAAACCATTATTGATAAATCATTAAAAAAATTCTTAATCCTTTACACCTCTCTCATGTTTTTACTTTTTATAAATTTGCAACAAAACAATCATGAGGAAGAAATTCTCAAGAGAACCCACTCAAAATGTTTAACAGAATCCCCAGCCGACACCCTATGCTCAATTGTGCCCCAAGCATCCAGAGTAGCTCACTCCCAGGTGGTGAAGAAAAAATACAAATTGAGGAAGGTCCAGTTGGGAAATTCCACATGTTTCTCAGCTACCCTCCCACAGTAAAATGATATTTTTCTACAGATTTAATTCTAAAAGTATACCAGAATTCTTCCATTCACTGAACATGGACTTCTGCCTTTTCTAAATTTCATTTTAAAATTCAAATACACTTTTTGCTAAACATTAACATATTCTCCAATAGTAAGAAGTAGGCCCAAAGTTATATCACCAACATTACCAAGATTCCATCAAATTCAGAGCCCAGTTCTAATACACATCAAGAAAATCAGATCCCAAAAGTAATTGTCTTGGCTGGGTATGATGCCACATACCTGTAATCCCAGCACTCAGGAGGCTGAGGCAGGAGGATCACTGAGTGTCTGAGACCAGCTTGGGCTACCAAGGGAGTTTAAGGCCACTCTAAACTACCCAGCGAGACCCTGCCTCAAAGAAGAAACTATCTTGAAGTGGCATATTATAAATAGAGATATTTATACCGTTCAGAAAATTATAACAATTTAGGAGTTCTCTGTTACAGATTCTGAGGGATTATCATTTTTGAAACATTACAAGCATATCAGAAGTGCAAAATTTACACAAACTAATGTAAAATGTGGATGAATGCAGTTTGACTTTGCACTGGTAACTACACATTCTCCATGGACACAAATTAAAATTTTCTAAACATAAAGATAATGTTAATTGAATGACATTGTGAACTTGTTTTTGTTTGTTTTTGGCAGAACTGGGGATTGAACTCAGGCCCTTGTGCTTGACAGGGAAGTCCTTATTCCACTGAGCCATCTTCCTGACTCCTACATTGTGATCTTATAAACAGAAATGGTTACAAATTTTTCACAATGAAAGGGTTTTGTTTTCCTGTATTTACACTACTCTCATAATCCAAAGGCAGCAATATCAAGTTTACCTCCCAGCTTATACATTAAAAAGACATGCTACCAAAACTAAACAATAATACTTAAAAAATGTAAAGTGGATGTGATATAGCTCGGAACAAATGTCCTGAATTCACTGGAACAAAGAATACTCTTCGTAGTACACTTGCATCATTCTCCAGTTTCTCTTTACCTAATCTTTTATTCCACAAGACCAGGCAAAATCAATATTCCACATTTGCCCCATAAGACATTGATTAGGTCAATGGACACTTGTAACAAAGGCCTTATTAGTCTATCTTGAACTTAATTTCTTACTATTTTTCAGACTTGTGACCTCTGAATCACATTCTAATCAAGCCAGCATTAGGGGACAAAATGGGGAATTATGCAAATTAATTAAGGAAGCCACCAAAGAACAATAAAACACAATTGGGCAGCTACTACACAACACTAAAACGACCAACCAAAGTATCTTTCTTAAGGAGCTAGTGATATCATGCTACATGCAACCCAATAGCAGCACACTTCAAAACAGCTAACTCCTGGAATCAGCCTATATCCATCAACAACTGATGGGATAAAAATGAGTGTTATCTATATATTATGGAATATTATTCAGTTATAGAGAAAAATTTGAGTCATTCATAGGAAAAGATATACAGCACCTAAAAAATAAAATTGTGAGTGAAAACAATCAGACACATAAGCTGAAATACAATCAAACATATAAACTGAAATACCAGAGTATTTCTCACTTTGAGTAAGGCAAAGTACAAACAAAAAGCATAACAAAGGATAGATAGAAGGAGAGAAGGGGATAGATCTCTTGTAGATGGGAAGTGGTTCTGGGTGACAAGAGAAAGAGAGGGGAAGGCAAAAAAAAAAAAATGAAGATATGTAATGTAAGGGAAGTTAATAATTTCAATGAATGTAAATAGTCATAAACATAAAATAAGATGAATAATAAAAAGAACAAACATGGGGAAAGGTGATTTAAATGATGGAGAGAGGTAGGAGGGAAGGAAATTAAAGAACAGTCAAGCTAAATTGTGTAGATGTACCCAATCCACACAATAACTGTAAACTTCCTGTAAGTATATACTAATTAAAAGTATACAATATGTCCAACTGTGCACTGGAAAATGATTCCACAATCCTCTGTGGTTAGCATATCTGTCATCTTAACAGTTGCCTTTTAAGTGTGTGGTGAATATGCTGGAAGAAGATACTCTGCAACTTCAGTATTCTGTCATGTATTATATCATTTCCTGTGGACCTATGAGATCTCCAGAAGGTACTGTACTAAATCTGACAAGCACTGTACCTCTTTATTAACATTTCCCAATTTTTACACACCAACACACTTCAACCATCACTAAATTCTCTGCTTCTGTTGAGGATTTTAAGCGCTAAGTATGTGATCAGGGTGTACATTCTTTTGCTTTTTTTTTTTTTGTTTGTCTTTCTTAGTGGTGATTTGTTGTACAAGACGTAGACATGATATTCTATTTACAAACATTAGAACAGATCCCTCTATTCACTGAATCAAGAGATTGTATCTATATATCCATTTTAACTATTTTGAATCTATAGATACAAGGTCATTCAGTTGTATCCACCATTTTTATTAACTTTTGTCATTTAAATATTGTACATGTGAGAATTAAACAACATATTCCAAAATAGTTCAGTAGTCCATAATAGTATTAGGTTTTCCATATGTCTGGCAATGTCAGAAGTTGTTGACTTAAGTCATTTACAGCTCAGCATAATAATATGGCTTTACTTCTTCTTTCTTATTATTGTATTGAAGAACAAATAGCAATGAGACAATTTCAAATCAAATTAGAACAGATATAATAATTAATACATTGCATATTTTCTTGGTAGTCATTTTTTGTTATACAAGGTGCATATATAATACTATATTTACAAATACTATTAGAGCAGATGCCCCTAATCAATAAATTAAGAGAATGAAGCAGCATACTTATTTTTTTAAAAGCTGAATTATAGTACAGCTTCAATAATTAATACCTTTTACATAGTTATCTTCCTAGTGGTTATCCATAGTAGAAGAAGCTGACAGGATATCCTGTCCAAACTCTATTACTGCAAATCTCTCTTCTCATAGAATTCTGGAAAAGTACTGCATATGTATCTACCTTTGAATCCCCATTTTTTAACTACCTTTGAATCCCCATTTTTTAAATTAGTCCTGTCAGATAATATTCTATTGTCATTCAATCATTATAGGTGCTTGAATTCAGCGAAACAATCCAACACAGTCTAGCAGTCAACAGTAATAGCAGCTTATCTGAAGAAGTTGTTGACTAGAGCCGTTTAAAGCTCAACATATTAATATGGATTTACTTTCTATACCTTATTTTTATATGTTTCTGCTGGATAGTTAAGACCATGATAAAGCAAGACCTATATAACAAGAAATGCAACTTCTGTATCTGACAAGGTCAGTCAAGTCCCCTCAGGGTTTATCCTGTAACCCTGTACCTCACTCTGTGGATCCTTCGTGTCAGCCATGTGGATGAGTCACAGCCATTGCTTGACCAGTTTGCTCTCCATGAAAGCCTGAAAGTTTTCTCTTCATGTGACCCTTCTGGCACACTATACATCATCAATCGCATTCCTCTGTGGCTCCATAATCTCCTTGATCAGAAAATGTGGGGCACAATACAGGTTCTCCTATGTCCTGAGTCTTCACTGATCTTGAAAGGCTAGGGCCAAAATGTTGGCTGACCTTGCAGCCCTTCCATTTTTCCAATTTTTGATCCACAAACTTAGCCTGTTAACCATCCAGAAGAGAAGCTGATTATTATCCTGTAACGTATGCAGCTCAGTTTACCCTAACTATCTGACTAAATTCTATTTAGGTATTGTTATACCTTTCTATTTGTATTTCTTCTTTCGATTTCTTATACTACAAATATACAATATTTGCACATGTGTGTTTGGTTTATTTCACTTACGACTATATATTCAAGTGGCATCCACTTCAATATAATGCTGCAAGTTTATTGTAATTTGTAGATCAGTAATACTCCATTGTATAAGAAACACCACATCTTTTCAACCATTGCTCATTGACAGACATCTTCGTTGATTCCAAGATTTTGCTATCACAAATTGTGCTACTACAAACATAGGTACATATATACCACTATGATATGATATTTTCAGTTCCTTCTGGAAAATTCCCAGTAGGGGGATAGCCAGCTTGAATCGGATTTCCAGTCCTACTTTGGTGAGGAGTCCCAACAGTGATCTCTGCAACAGGTGCATGAGTCTACATTACCACAAGCGGTGCAGAAGTGTTCCCTTTTCCCCACATCTTCTCCAACATTTGTTGGCTTATTTCGTTATGATAGTCATTCTTTCTGGAGATGGTATCTCACTGTTGTTTTAATTTGTATCACATGACGGCTAGCAAAGTGGAACATTTTTTCATATATTTATTCGCTTCTTTAATTTCATCCTCTAAAAAGTATGTATTCACTTCAGATGCCCATTTCTGAATTGGGACTTTAAATATCAGGGCCGTAATGTACCACAGTTCTTTATAAATTCTAGAGAGCAGATCTTTGTCTGAGTTCTTATTAGTTAAGATTTTTTCAAAATTTGTGGAGTATCTTTTCACTTCATTGACAATTTTTCTCGTGCAGAAAATTCTCAGTAAGAGTTGATCCCAGTTGTTAATTTTTTCAACTGTTTCTCGTGCAAATACATGTTTGTTCATGAACTCTTTAACTACCCCTATGTCTTCAAGAGTTCCTTCTACTTTGTCTTTCAGAACATTGAGTGTTTCTGTTTTAAGTTTACATCTTTGATCCATTTTAACGTTAGTTTTGTGTACGGTGATAGATCTGGGTCAAGGTTTAGTTTTCGGCATGTAGAAAACCTGTTTTTACAGCACCATTTGTTAAAGAGGCTAAGTTTCTGCCAGTAAGCTTGTTTGGCCTCTTTGTTGAAGATCAGGTGACTGAGTGTGTTCATAGAGGTCACTGCATCTTCTAATCTATTGCATTGATCCACATGTCTATTTCGTTGCCAATTCTATGTTGATTTTATCACAGTGGCTTTGTAGTATAATTTCAAGTAAGGTTTGTCTGGATTGTCTTTGCTATCCTAGGTTTTTCTGGTTCCAAATAAATTTTAGGAATGATTTCTCTAGGTCTGGGAGGTATGTTGGTGGCAGTTTTATGGGAATTGCGTTAAATCTGTAAAACAATTTTGGGAATACAGACATCTTCATGATGTTCTTCCTATCCAGGAGCATGGAATATCTTTCTGTTTCCTGAAATCCTTCACAATCTCTATTCTTTGGGTTCTGTAATTTTCCATGAAAAGATCTTTGACTTCCTGGGTTAAGTGAATTCCTAGGTATTTCATTTTCCATGGTGCGATTGTAAAAGGTATTGTTTATATAGTTTCCCTCTCAGTGTGTTTGTTATCTGTGTAGAGAAATGCTATTGACTTTTGAGTATTGACTTTGTATGCTGTGATGCTAGTGAATTTCTGTATCACTTGTAGTAGCTTCTTGGGTTTTCCAAGTAAAGTATCATATCATCTGCAAATAGTGATAAGTTAAATTCTTTACCTATTCTTTTTTTCTTAATTGAGGAACAAATAGCAATGAGATAGTTTCAAATCAAATTAACAGGAAAGTTTCAATAATTAATACTATTGCATATTGTTTTCATAATGGTTTGTTGTCGTACATTCTACCAACAAACACTATTAAAGCAGATGTCTCCAATCAATGAACTAAGAGAATGTAACAGTATGCTTACACAATGATTTTTAAAGCTGAATTATAGTAGTTTCAATAATTAATACTTTCTACCTTGTTATCTTCTTAGTGGCTCTCCAAAGTACTAGAAGACAACATAATAATATCCTGCCCAAATACTATTAGTGCAAATCTTGCTTCTCATACAATTATGCAGAAGTACTGCGTATTTATCCTAACTCTACTGTTTACACAAACACAGCATAGTTCTTCCTTTGTATTCTTTTTTTTGTTCAGACCTGTCAAAGATGAGCACTCCATTGTCATTCAACCATTACAGATGCCTGAACTCAGCAACACAAACACAGTCCAGCAGTCCATAATAATAGTGAGTCATCTGAAAAAAATCTTGACTATAGCCATTTACAGCTCAACTTATCATTATGGCCTTACTTGATACACCTAATTTTTATACTTTTCTACTGGATGGTTAAGACCAAGATAAAACAAGACCTATATAACAAAAACTGTACCTTTTCTATCTAATGAGGTCAGTGAAGTGCCCTCATGGTTCATCTTGCAATCCTGTACCTCACTCTGTATACCCTTTGTATATGTCAGTCGTGTGGTGAGTAACTGCCATTGCATGACCATTTTGATCTTTGGGAGAGCCAGAGAGAAAGCTTGCTCTCCATGTGACTCTCCTTAGGCACACTGGAGATCACTGCTTGCCTAGATCTATGGCTCCATGATCTCCTTAATCAGAAAATTTGAGCACAACTGAGTACCATGATGTTACAATATAGGTTCTCCTATGTCCTGAGTCTTCACTGACCTTGAAAGTCTAGAGCCAAAATGTTGGCCCTTCTATTTCTCCTATTTCTGCCCTGTGAGCTTAGGTAGTGAACCATCCAGAGGAGAAGCTGATTAGTACCCTGCAGCATACGCCGTTCAGTTTGCCCTATCTGATTAAATACTTTTTCTCTGTTGTTGTTATACCTTTTTATTTGTATTTCTTCTTTTGACTTCTGATACTAGGGAGACTATATGACATTTGCACATGTGTGTCTGGTTTATTTCACTTATGAGTATACGTTCAAGTGGCATCCACTTCAATATAAATGCTTCAAGCTTACCACTCTTAATAGCTGAGTAATATTCCATTATATAGAAATTATACCACATCTTTTTCAACCAATTCTCATGGGGTGGGCATCTTGGTTGTTTCCTAGATTTGGCAATCACAAATTGTGCTGCTACAAACACAGGTACACATATAGCCCGATGCTGTTTTCTGTTCCTCTGGGAAAATTCCCACTAGGGGGATGGCCAGCTTGAATGGGATTTCCAGCACTACTTTTTTGAGGAGCCTCCACACTGACCACCACGATGGTTGCACCAGTTTGCATTCTCACCAACAGCAGAGAAGTATTCCATTTACCCCACATCTTCTCCAACACTTGTTGTTGGTTGATTTCTTTACGAAGGCCATTCTTTCTGGAGTGACATGGTATGCCACTGTTGTTTTAATTTGCATTTCATGGATGGCTAGCAAAGTGGAGCATTTTTTCATATATTTATTCGCTTCTTTAATTTCATTCTCTGAGGAGTGTGTATTCACCTCAGATGCCCATTTCAGGATTGAGCCTTTAAATTTGAGGACGCTAATGTATCTTAGTTCTTTATATGTTCTAGAGAGTAGGCCTTTGAGTGCTTATTAGGCAGGATTTTTTCAAAATTTGTGGGTTGTCTTTTCACTTCGTTGACAATTACTTTTGACATGCCGAAACTCCTCAATAAGAGTTGATCGAAGTTGTTAATTCTTTCAAGTGTTTCCCATTTGAATACATGTCTGTTTATGAACTCTTTGCCCACCCCTATGTCTTCAAGGGTTGACCCATTTTCTCTTCCAAGAGATTGAGTGTTTCTGTTTTAATGTTTAGATCTTTAATCCATTTTGACTTTAGCTTAGTGCTCACCTTTTCACTATGGTGATAGACCTGGGTCAAGTTTTACTTTTCAGCATGTAGAAAGAGTTTTTCCAGCACCATCTGTAAAGGAGGCTACCTTTCTTCCAGTAAGCTTGTTTCACCCATGTCGAAGATCAGGTGGCTGAATGTTCGCAGATCCCTTTGCGTCTTCTAATCCATTCCATTGATCCTCAGGTCTGTCTCATTGCCAATACCATGTTGATTTTATCACAGAGGTTTTGCAGTGTAATTTCAAGTCAGGAATTGTGATGCCTCCTGCCATGTCTTTGTTGGACTAGGATTGCTTTTACTATTCTAGGTCTTTTCTGGTTCCAAATAAATTTTAGGAACAATTTCTCTAGGTCTGAGATGTATGTTGGTGGTAGCTTGATAGGGATTGCATTAAATATGTACAATTTTGGGAGTATGGCCATCTTCACGATGTTGGTTCTTCCTATCAAGGAAATAAGGAGTATCTCTCCATTTTCTGAAATCTTCTATAATATCTTTCTGTAGGATGTTGTAATTTTCCATGAAAAGATCTTTAACTTCCTTGGTTAAGTGAATTCCAAGGTATTTCATTTTCCACGGTGCTACTGCAGAAGGTATTGTTTATATAGTTTCCCTCTCAGTGTGTCTGTTATCTGTGTAGAGGAATGCTATTGACTTTTGAGTATTGACTGTATGCTGCGATGCTACAGAATTTGTCTATCTATTCTAGTAGCTTCTTGGTGGAGTATTTTGGGTCTTCCAAGTTAAGTGTCATGTCATCTCAAATAGTGATAATTTAACTTCTTCTTTACCTATCCTTATTCCTTTTATTTCTCCCTCTTGGCTTACAGTTGTAGTTAATGATTCCAGAACTTTATTGAATACTACAGGTGATAGAGGACATCCTTGTCATGTAGCAGATCCAAGAGTAAAATATTTCAGTTTTTCCCCATTTAGAATTATATTAGCAGTTTCATCAAATTGAGGTAGAAGCCATCTATTCCAATTTCTGTAAGGCTTTGAACATCAGTGAATGTTGTACTTTGTCAAAAGCTTTTTCTGCATCAATTGAGATGTTCATGTGGTTTTTAAGTATCAGTCTATTAATACAGTGTAATACACTTATAGATTTTTAAATATTGAACCATCATTGCATCCCTGGGATAAATCTTACCTGATCATGGTATAAGAGCTTCTTGATGATTTGGTGTATCCTATTTGCTATGACTTTATTGAGGATTTTTGCATCGATGTTCATGAGGGAGATTGGCCTGTAGTTCTCCCTTTTAGTTATGTCTTTCCCTGGTTTTGGAATCAGAATAATATTTGCCTCTAGAAATGATTTAGGGAAGACTGCTTCCTTTTCAATTTCACTGAAAAGTTTGAGGAGTGTAGGGATTATATCTACTACAAATTTCTTGAAGAATTCAGTTGTAAATCCATCAGGACCTGGACCTTTCTTTGTTGGCAGGCTTTTTATTATTTTTGTATTTCATTGGCTGTTATTGGCTTATTGAGAATTGTTATATCTTTTTGATTCAGTTTTGGTAATTTGTACCTTTCCAGGAATCTTTCCATTCCTTCGTGTCTTCTATTCTGTGAGCGTAAAGATGCTTGAAGTAGCTATCGATAATCTTCTGAACTTCCCCTGGAAAATGTCCTGATTTCACCATTTTCATACCTCATTGCTTGTAGGTGAATTTTTTCTTTCCTGTTTTTGATGAGGTTAGCTAGGCACTTACCAATTTTATTTAGTCTTTCAAAGAACCAGCTTTTTGATTCACTGATCTTTTAACTGTTTTCTTCATCTCAATTGAGTTAATGTCTTCTCTAATCTTTATGGTTTCTTCCCATCTTTGGGCTCTGGGTTTGATTTGCTCTTCCTTTTCAAGATGTTGGAGGTGCAACATTAGGGTCTTTATTTTTTCCCCTTCCATTTTCCTAATGGGTTAGTTCATAACAGTGATTATTCCTCTGAAAAATGCTTTCATCACATCCCATAAATTCCAATAATTTGTGGTTGAATTTTCACTGAATTGTAGATATTATTCAATTTCTAGTTCATGTGACCCATTGGTTGCTGATTAGGATGTTGTTTAATTTTAATTTAGTGGGTTTTCCTGGTTTATTTCCAGTTCCACTGTACTGTCATCAGATAATATGGACTGGAATAACTTCTGTTTTCTTGCATATAGTTAAGCATGACCTATGTTCTAGTATGTGGTCTGTTTTAGAAAATGACCCATGTGCAGCTGAAAAAAAATGTGTAATCAGCTGTGCTTGTGTGGAACACTTTGTATATGTCTATCAGATCCATTTGTTCCAAGACCTGGTTCAGTTCTGCTACTTTTTTGCTAATTTTTTCTCTAGTTGACCTATCTTTTTGAGGTAAGGATGTGTTAAAGTCTCCTGCTGATATTGTGGTCTTGAATATTAGATTTTTCATGTCCATTAAGATTTGGTTTATATACTTGTTTACTCCTATGTTTTGTGCATAGATATTTATGAGTGTTACCTCTTCTTCAGTTTTTCCCCTAACCAATATATAGTGACCTTCATTTCATTTGATCCTTCTTTGTTTGATGCTGAGACTGTCTGAGAACAGAGTTGTGCTACTCCTGCTTTTTCTGAGGTGGTGGGCCATGAAGTATTGTTTTCCATCCTTTGACTTTAAACCTCTAAATGTCTTTTTCAGTTAAGTGTTTGTCTTGTATACAGCACATTGTTGGGTTTTCTTCCTAACCCACTGTGCAAGTCTATTTCTCTTAATTGGAGAATTGAGTCCATTTACATTGATGGTTATAATTGAAATATGGTGACTTATGATTGTTATTTATCTGCAGTTGTTTATCCCTTTTTGTCCTATGTTTAACTGTTTGCCTAATTAAATGGGTTCCTTCTGTTCTCATTTGTGGAGTTCTGGTCATTGTGGTCCCTCTCTAGAACATCTTTCAGTAGCCTGTTTAGGGATCGGTTTATCATTATGAAATTCTTTAGTTGTCCTTTGTCATGGAAGTATTTCACTTCTCCATCAAACTTGAAAGAGTTTTTCAGGGTATAGTAGTCTGGGCTGGAATTTGTTTTCATAGAGGACTTGAAGATTTCTGCTCCGTGTTCTCCTTGCCTTCATTGTTTGTGTAGAGAAGTCAGCGGTTACTCTGATGGGTTTTCCTTTGAATGTGATCTGCTTCTTTTCTGTAGCAGCTTTCAGTATGTTATTCTTGTGTTGGATTTCTGGGATCTTGACTATTATATGTCTCGGTGTGTTGAGGTTATTTGGAGTTCTGTATGCTTTGGTTACCTGAATGTCAGATTGTTTCCTCATATTTGGGAGGTTTTCTGCTATTACTTCTGCCCATATTTCTGTATCATTTGTATTGACTCTTTCCTCCTCATTGATGCCTAATAGGCTTTAGTCTCACATTGTTCATCTCTGCATCATCTTGCAGGTGATAAATTATATTTTTCCAAGAGATCCTTTCTTACCTTTTCACTAGCTGCACCAGTGTGTTCAATTCTGAAACTGTCTTCGCTTTCACTCAAATGGTTTTATACTCATGATTGAGATTTTAAATTCTATATCTCTTTGACTCTGCTTCATGTGATCTATTTCTTCCCTGTATTGTTCATTCAAAGAGTCTGTCATATTTCTAATCTCCTCTATTTTTTATCAATGTCTTCTTTAGAGGTAGCTATTAATTCTTATACTGCAGTTTTTTCCAAATTGTTTTCTCTATATATTTCCATGAGGGCCAGGGAGATGGCTCAGTGGAATAAGTGCTTCCCTGGCAAGTGCGAGGGCCTGGGTTCAATCCCTGGTTCCTCAAAAAAAAAAAAAAAAAAAAAAAAAAAAAAAAAAAAAAAAAAAAAAAAAAAAAAAAAAAAAAAAAAAAACCAGGATATATATTTCCTCATCTATATATTTCCATAATTGATTCTCTACTTCAGACACTATGATTTCAAAGATTTCTTTTTTATTTCTGAAATTATTTGTGGTGAGTTCCTCTGATTCTTTGCTTGTGTTAATTCATGTTTCAGCTGGAATACTGTTCTATGCACTTGTTCTGGGTGGGCATTGGGTATCTCTCAAGGATTTCTGGATTTGATTCATTACTTCAGATGGTATGTATTCAAAAATTTCTTTTTTTATTTCAGGCATTAATTCTGGTCTGAGTTCTTCTATGTCTTTCTGCTGTTGTTTCCTTGTTTCTGCCTCTGCTAACTCATTCATTTTATCTGAGCTAGTGTCCTCCACACTTATCATGAGTGGGCTTGAGACCTGAGATTGCATTTTGCTCCTTGTCTTTGTCATTTTGTATAGCACTGACCTCAGACCTTTGGTGTAGGGCTTTGGTGCAGTTACAACCTTAGCACATAATGAGATTTGGGTGCTGATCTATTAAGTTTGAGTTTATCCAGTTATCCTCTTCTGGATCTAGCTGTTTTGTTCAGCTCCTTTATGCTGCAACCTTGCTGGCACAACTGTGAGCCTGTGATTCCCATGTTGTGCCCCATTCCCACAGAGCACTGGGGAGCACTAAAGCTCTCTTACACATTCACCAGGCCATAGTGGGCTTGATAAGCAGTCAGAAGAGTCACAAAAATTCTCACTCAGCAGGCTTGGGGGCAGGGGTTCTGGGGAGTGTGCCGGGCAGGGATAGATCAGGGCTGAGAGAGCCTCAGAAGTTTTCACTCACTTGGAGGTCTTGGGGGTGAGGGCTCCAGAGGGTGCTCACCACTGGACATGTGCGGGGAAGCCTAAAGTACTCCTACACACTCACCGGACCAGGCTAGGGTGGATTAGGGCCTAGAGAGTCTTAAAATTTCTCACTTGCTCAGCGGGACTGGGGGCTGCTAGCAGGGCAGGCAGTGTTGGGTTGGATTTGGGTGCAGAGAATCTCAGAAATCTTGGCTTTACTTCTTATACTTCATTTTTATACTTTTCGGCTGAATGGTTAAGACCAAGATAAAGTGAGACCTACGTGACAAGAACTGTAGCATTTATAACTAATTAAGGTCAGTCAAATCCCCTCAGGATTTATACTGAGACCCTGTACTGCAGTTTGCAGATCCTTTGTGTGTGTCAGCTATGTGGATGAGTCCTGGCCATTGCTTGACCAATTTGCTATCTGTGAAAGCCTGAGAGAAAGTTTTTCTCTCCATGTGACTCTTCTTAGGCACTCTTCATTGATCACTTTCCTCTTTGGCTCCATAATCTCCTTGAACAGAAAACTTGGGATACAACTGAGTTGCATGATGTTACAGTACAGGTTCTCATATATCCTAGGTCTTAATTGACCTTGAAAGATTAGGGCTAAAATGTTGGCTGTCCTCATGGCTCTACTTTTTCTATAATTTTTTGTCTGAAAACTTAGGTTGTTAACTCTACAGAAGAGAACCTTATTGTTATTACCATACAACCTAGACTGTTGAGTTTAACCTCACTATCTGTCTGATATCAAACATCTTAGGCTTAACATGGAACAGGCATTTTTCAAGTATTGATAAGCTAAACTTTAAGTCCCTACAAAATATATTTAAAAAATTTAAAAGGTTAAAATATATTTTAAAAACAGGAATAAACAATTATATACGTTTATGTATAAGTTTAGAAATCTAATTATGTACAGCATTGTAGCAGGACAGTCCCTCAATACTCCTTTTCCTGTCTCTCGCCTTCATTCACCACCCCTTCTTTAAAAAAAAAAAATCTACCCAAGTGATAGCAACTGGCATGTCATGACAAGCATCACGTATTCAGCAGACCAGAATGACAAGCACTCCAAGTATGAACCACTATTACAAATCGCCATCTTCAGTGCAGTTGCTTAGTTCACAGGTATCAGCATATACAGTTAGGGTAAGAATCCCGCAAACTGACTGTTAGATTTGAAAATCTTCTGAAGATGCTCATCATTGCTTTACCCATCTTGTACATGTAACTGTATAGCTTTGCCTCTGTCATGTTTCTAAGCCCTTCTCCTTGCTCTCTCTTCACTGTCTAGTCTTTTTGTTCTTGCTTTTCTTTTAACTGGGTTATAACTTCCTATTTGATTCTTATTTTCAGTTCTTATACTAGGGAGACTACAATATTTACACATGTGGGTCTGGTTTATTTCACTTATTAGTATATGTTCAAATGGAATCCACTTAAATATGAAGGCTTTGAGTTTATCATTCTTTATAGTGGAGTAATACTCCATTGCATAAAAATACCACATCTTTTTCATCCATTCCTCAGGTCATGGGCATCTTGGTTGTTTCGAAGATTTGGCTATCACAAATCGTACTGCTATAAACATAGGTACACATATATCCCTATGATATGATGTTTTCAGAGCCTCTGAGAAAACTGCCAGTAGGGGAATAGCTGGTTTGAATGGTATTTTCAGCCCTAGTTTTTAAGGAGTCTTCACACTGATTTCCATAATGATTGCACCAGTCTACATTCCCACCAGCAATGGAGAAGCATTTCTTTTTTCCCCATAGCCTCTCCAACACTTGTTGTTGGTTGCTTTCTTTATGAAGGCCATTCTTTCTGGGGTGAGATGATATCTCACTGTTGTTTTAATTTTCATCTCATGGATGGTGACTGATGTGGAGCATTTTTTCACTTATTTATTTGCTTTTTTAATTTCATCCTCTAAGAAGTGTGTGTTCATCTCAGATGCCCATTTCTGGATTGTGTCTTTAAATTTTTGGGCCCTAATGTGTTTTACTTCTTTATAAATTCTAGAGAGAAGACCTTTGTCGGAATGCTTATTAGTCAAGGTTTTTTCCAAATTTGTGGGTTGTTTTTTCACTTTATTGATAATTTCTTCTGACATGCAAAAACATCTCAATGAGTAGGTCCCAATTGTTAATTCTTTCAAGTGTTATCCCTGTGACCTGATTTTTTATCATGAACTCTTTGTTTATCCCTATGTCTTTAAGATTTCTCCCTACCTTCTCTTCCAGGAGATTTAGGGTTTCTGCTTTAATGTTTAGATCTTTAACCCATTTTGACTTTAGCTTAGTGCATGGTGAGAAACTTGGGCCAAGTTTTAGTTTTTGGAATGTAGAGAGTCAGTTTTTCCAGCACCATCTGTGAAAAAGGCTATCTTTCCTCCAGTGAGTATGTTTGGCCCCTTTGCCAAAGACAAGTTGGCTGAGTGTGTTCGTAGATGCCTCTGTGTCTTCTAATCTATTCCATTGATCCTCAGGTCTATTTCGTTGCCAATACCATATTGATTTTATCACAGTAGCCTTGTAGTATAATTTCAAGTCAGAGATTATAACACCTCCCATTTTGTCTTTGTTGGCCAGGATTGCCTTTGCTATTCTAGGTCTTTTCTGGTTCCAAATAAATTTTAGGAATGATTTCTCTAGGTCTGTGAGGTATAATAGTGGTAGTTGGTAGTTTGATAGGGATTGCATTAAACCTGTACAACAATTTTGGGAGTATCGCCATCTTCACAATGACAGTTCTTCCCATCCAGGAGCAGGGAATATCTTTCCATTTTCTGAAATCCTCTATGATATCTTTCTTCAGAGTACTGTAATTTTCTGTGAAAAGATCTTTGACTTCCTTAGTTAGATTAATTCAAAAATACTTCATTTTCTGCAGTGCTATTATAAGCGATATTGTTTCTCTAATTTCTTTCTCAGTGTGTTTGTCTTCTGTGTAGAGAAATGCTATTGACTTTTGGGTATTCACTTAGTATCCTGCTATGCTACTGAATTTGTGTATCAATTCTAGTAGCTTCTTGGTGGAGTTTTTTTGGGTCTGCCAAATAAAGTATCACATCATCTGCAAATAATGATAATTTAACTTCTTCTTTACCTATTTTTATTCCTTTTCTCTGTCTTGTATAATGGCTCTAGCTAATAATTCCAGAACTATATTGAATAGCAGAGGTGATAGAGGACATCCCTGTTTTGTACCAGATATAAAAAATTTCAGTTGATCATGGTGTAATTTCCCATGTTTACAATATTCTACTTCATCATCTTTAGGTTAAGCCACATTGTCAGAAATCCTTCTTGCTGAGACTAAGTAATATTCTGCAGTATGAACATAACCTCCCTTCTATGTATTTCGTCACTGTTATGGATTCAAAGTAAAATATCTCTGGAAGTAATGATATTAAGGTTTACTACAAGCTTATTGCTCACCTTTCAGAGTAATGTATTGGTGTACTGGAGGATGAAGAACACTGGGATTATGTTTTAGAATGGTCCACTGCTCTGTTCCTTATACCCTTGTCACTCTCATTCTCACATTCTCCCTTCGGAGGTGAAATTAGATTGGAAAGTTTTCCTTCACCATGTACTTCTGTTCCTTTTTCTGCCTTGTCACAGGACTATAAGAATAAGTCTTTGGAAGTGAAAAAATAGGTAAAGTAGGCAGAATCTCTGAAGAGCTCTAGAATCTTTTCTAAATATTTTGCTTAATGATCTCCAGGTTAATTCATGCTATGAAAGGCAGGGCATCCTTTATGAAACTAAATAATGTTGTATCATAAGCCACACTACCCTTATGCATTCCGACAATGCTATGGAGCAAAAGGCCCCCTAAATGTGGTGTTCTGCAGCCTTTCCTACAAGGTAATTTGTTGCTCTGAGGTGCTGAGTAACATGTAAATTTTGATCTCTTCAGGAGTAGTGATATTTTTTGACAGAACAAGATCACCAAGAGTATTACATTTCACTCTTCCTTCCCTATCTCCCTTTCTCCTTCCCCCTCCCTCCCTCCTTGGGTGAAATGACCAGAGTTACTGACCACAGCCCTCTGTAACGATGTTCCTGCCTTGCTACAAGGCTAAAAGTGATAGAAGAGGTTGATCAAGGGCAGAAACCTCCAAAATTGAGCCACAATATATTTATTCTCATCTTAAGTGTCAGCTATGTTTACAGCAATTGAAATCTCACTAACAGATCCGTGTGTAAGTGAAATAAATCAGATCCACATGTGCAAACATTGTATTATCTCACTAGTGTGAGAACCTGAAAGAATAAATAAAATCAGAAAGATATGACAGATACTGTGAAAGGGAAAGAATCTGTTCAATGGGAAGGAAAAACCGGGATTAGGAAAAGGACAAAAGAAAGATGAGAAAAAAGATGTATTTAGGTGTACATGCAGAATAGTTGCGATAATTATAACGTCCATTTCTGCTAGTCTTTTGAAAGGAGCAGTTAATACTTAATTTTTTTTTCTTTTTTAAAATTTTCTTTTCTTTTGAATTTCTTATAACATTTTTCTTATCATTTTGTTTTGTTTTTTCTTTAAACCAATCTTGCAAATTTAAATCTGGTAACCCAACCAACTAATTTGAAGTAACCTCATGCAATACATCAACCACTGTGGAATTCCTGCTATTTGTTTGGTGAAATTTTGTATCATTTGTAATGCCTTTTTTTTTTTTCTATTACTATTTTATATTCTGAAGAAAAAAAAAAAAAGAACGGCCGTATGTTGTTTTCACACCACACCTACTGAGAATTAATTTTTCAATACACATGGGAATGCTGACATCTATTTTAGAACCTGGTTTCATTTTAATACAGTTCTAATTCTTTTTATTTTCCTTTTAAATTTAATGGTGCTGAACTGAGATCTTGCATATCCCAGCTCTGCAAGCAATTATTTCACTTGCATGCAACTCAATTTTCTGGAGTGCAAATTTCTTAATGTTAAAACAAGACACCATATATTCAAGCATATGCTAACCAAAAGTTGATGCACATGGTTTCGTTTTCTAAGCACAAGTATTCAGATTCAGGAAATCATAAAGGAAAGAGCTTTACTCATTTCACAGAATCACAAGAGCTAGTTAAGCGAGCTTCTCCAGGGTCAGGTCTCTCCCATGGTCTCACATGTTTCCCCTCACAGTTTAAAAAGAAAACATTGGCAGTGCTGAGTCAGCACACAGATGCAGACCCCCAAGTGCACTCGTGTTCACACTCCTGCCTTCCCAGTTTTAGAGAACACTGGCATCTTCAATCAGGGTCTGTCACAATCTATGCTTCTTCACTCTTTTCAGATTTTCTGATAGGTTGTTTTGTGCACTTTTCTTTTTCTAAGTAAAAAAGAAAAAAAAAGCTGATCAATTCATTTCTTGTGACTGTCTCTTCATCTTAAAAAGTGAGCAAAATTTCAACCTTCTTTAAAGGATGAAATAACTCATGTATCTGTAGCTGTTAAAACCATGCCTTTCATGAGTCATGAGGCAAATGTTTTGTTATATCACAATAAAATGCCACTAAGTATGCCACAGTCACAGAGACACAACAGTAACTATTGCCAAAAACGTGAAGAAAACTGTTACTAAAAGAACAAGATACTGGGGCCAGGGAGATGGCTCAGTAAAATAAGCACTTCCCTGGCAAGCGCAAGGGTCTGAGTTCAATCCCCAGTTCCAATACACACATACATACATACATATATACATTCCTACATACATACAAGAACAAGATAGTCATGTTTGATTAAAAAAAAAAAAACACCCTCATAGTTTCTCTAGTTATGAAATATACAGGTATTTTTTCCATCCACTTCTATTTCTAAACTGTTTCATGTTCTGTAAATACTCTAAAACTGTCTACATTTACTCAGATAATATTTTCACCTATTAGGAGATACCACCAGGTGGTTCACCTATTTGTCTGTACCATTGGAAATTAGATTTTTTTCATGAATTTTGAATGGAACAATTTGTATATAACTACGGTTGCTTCCACATTACTCATTAACTATCTTAGTTATATATACTAGAGTTATGAAATCCTAAACCCACACTAAAATTTGCTCATAAGTATTTATATTCCACGTAGTTAAGTTACATTGATGGACAAGCAGTAGGAAAAGGACCAGGAACAAGACAGAGCCACTCCTGAGATGAGGTGAATTGAGTCCGTAGTTAAGAGCTGAGCTAACAGAAACCAGCTCCCAAGATGGAGAACTGGCCAGGCTCACAAGCCTCACCAGAGCTAACTAACAGTTCAGAGTTGCATCTAGGACCGTCTTCTCAGGCTTGCCTGCATGTAACAAATGCAGGTGGGAGAGCAGAACACTCTGACCCTTCCTCCACTCCTCTCAGAAATGCCTTAGTTCTTTTTTGTAGTTACAGATAAGCTAAAGTTAGTAATTCCTTCTGGTGCATATTGGTAGATCAATATTAGCTAAGCAAGTGTACTTGTCACCCAGCAGGTTGATTTTAGCTTTATGTTAAAAACACTACTGTAAAAAAATTACTATAAAACTCAAAATTATATTATAAAAAGTTGAGGTTCAGTTGCAATCTACTTTCATGCTCCCTTCTGTTCTTTTTGTTTCACACACCTTCTAACTTGCCTTCTGTATCCTCTGTCCCATCCTTTGTTGACATGAAATATGAACTTGGCACAGTTCACAAGTTATAATGCACTTTACAAAGACATATGCAACTTAGCATTCACAAAAGTTAAAAGGTAGAGACAACTGAAATGTCCACAAATTGATGAAAAATAAAAAATTTAAGCTTTCTATATTATTTTTTGTTTATGTATTTGGTATAGGGTCTCACTAAGCAGCTCTGACTCATAAATGATCCTCCTATTTTTCGGCCTCCCCAGCGCTGGGATTATGGGTGTGTGCCACCATGCTGGGTCTCAGTGGCCAGCTCAGCACACCCAGAGGGTGGGGCGAGTGCAACATATGGTGCAGGGCATCGAACCCTGGTCTCTGTGCTTGCCTAAGCAGGCGTTTAGTTTGCTAACCTATCTCGTTGGCCCTTTCCATATTATTCATTCACAAAAAGATACATTTTTCTGATAAATGCTACAATATAAATTCATCTTGGAAATGTCATGCAAAAAAGACAGATACAGAGACAATGTTAAATTATTCAATTATACAAAATGGCCAGATAATAGAAAGAGTATACAGTAGGTTAGCAATTCATAAAGCTTGGGGAAATAGGAGAAATAAGAAGGCAGAATTCCTTTAGGAGCTAAATAAAATATTCTAAGTGGACTAGGCTGTTGACTGCATATTTTAAGTGAATGAATCAAACAGTAAATTATATTAGTAAAGCTGGCATAAAAGACAATTTCTACTTAATAATAAATGCGTAGGGCCAGTGAGATAGCTCAACAGTCTAAAGCACCTACTTAGGCAAGCTTATGCAAGTGCAGAGACTATAATTTGATCCCTGGCACCATATGCCACACCAGCCCCGGCCCCAGGGTGGGCTGAATAGGCCACCAAAAATTAATAATAACAATAATAATAATAATAATAATGCAGATAACTATTTGAAATACAGTTAATAATAAATGAAGAGAGAAAGGCAAGAGAGACTTAAGAGACAAATAAAACATATGAGAGCAATACATGGAACCAAGGGATAATAAAAATGGGGGAAAGCCACTGAGCCCAGCCACCCCTCCTGGCCCTGAAGATCACCAGGGAGACCTAGCCCCACAATCCCAGAAGGAATCCAGAAGGAATTACTAACTTTAGCTTATCTGTAACTCAACATGCCAGATTCCACTGAGCCCAGTCACCAACCCTCACCCTGAAGACTGCTGGGGAGACTCAAAAGCCCTAGCCCAACTCTACCCAGCTGTCCCATAACAGTTGTACTAAACCACCCATCCTTGCCCTGAAGACCTCCAGGGAGACATGACTACCACAGGAACCTTAGGGAGCCCTACCCTGTGCCATTATGAAAACCATCACAAGGGCCTTGCAGAACTTTGGACTTCACTAACAATCATTAGAACCTTCTTGAACTGTGGCTTGCTCTCCTTACTTGTGGAAACCATATTAACCTCATGCAGCAGGAGCTTTGGTGAGCCTACCCTGCTCTCCCATTCCCCTAAGAGCCTTGTTGACCAGCACCCAGCTCACTGACCATTGCTGCATAGTCAGGGAGAACACTGCAGGCTTCAAAAAGTAACAAAAGGAAGGAACAAAAGGCAGTCCCAGACCTCTAACCCACGCAAAACAAGGCCAGGAGGCAAAGTCATAGATGAACTTGAAAGCCACACACCCAAAATTCTGAGATGATGCAACTGAAGTAAACAAATAATTTCATCAGACTATGGAGAAAATCAGACCAGAAATAATCTCTCAGGTAAAAAAGGAAATGACAACAATCATCAAAGAATTATTCAATACATCTAAGGAAGACATAGATTAAAAATATTGAGAGGAATAGGAAAATGACAGAAACACTGAATGAACAACACAGGAAAGAACTAGAATGCATGAGACATATTCGAACAGATATCCAGGACATTAACAATTCCACTGAAAGTTGGAAAAACCGTTCAACAAACTAGATAGAATTTTAGACCTTGAAGATAGCATTGCAGCTAGTGAATACAAAAGGAAACATCTTTTAAAAATAATGAGAAACCAGAAAATAACAATACAACAGCTGCAAGATGATGCAAAGAAAAATCATGTAAGACTAATAGGCATCCATGAAACAACTAGAGTTAATACAAATGACATAAGAGGACTGTCTGCAGATGTAGTAGCAAAACATTTTCCAAGCATGAGAAACTGATACACACTTAAGTGAGACATATACAACTCCTGTAAAACATAATCAAAATAAATCTTCAACCAGACACATAATAATCAAGATACCAAAAATTGAGCAAAAGTACAGAATACTGAAAGCTGTTACAACGGAAGAGAATCACTGATTAAAGCAAGAAATTAAGGAAATGGGAAAAGTAGGGATCCTACAGCAGGAAAACAACAGGACAATCAATAGAAGTTGTAACTATCAACATAAATGGCCTCAATTCAGCAATCAAAAGAAGCAGACAGGCAGAGTGGATCAAGAAACAAAATCCATCGATATGTTGCATACAAGAAATATTCTAACTAAATAAAATACACTGAAAGTCAAAGGATGGAAAGCAATACTCTATACAACAGGACCCCAGAAAAAAACAGGGGTAGCTGACAATGTCAACTGTTTTCTAATTACTGACAATGTCACTCAAACCAAGCATGAGTACAAGAGATAAAGAAGGGCACTACATTCTTGTTAGAGGAAAACTGCAAAACAAAGAAATAGCAATTATAAATATATTTGCACTCAATGTACGAGCACCCAATTACATAAATTTTAACAGACATGAAAAAAAAGTCTAATGACCAATAACATAATTGTACTGGGGAACTTTAACACCCCACTGGCACAAAGAGATAGATCAACCATACAAAAACTAAGCAAAGAAATAACAGAACTAATCAAAACTTGTGAAGAAATCACCTTGTAAATCTTTACAGAATGTTTCACCCCACAGCACCAGAATACACATTTTTCTCAGCTGCACATGGGATGTTCTCCAAAAGAGATCATGTGCTAGCACACAGAACATGCTTAAGTAAATACAGAGGAATCAAAATTATCCCATGCATATTATCTGACCTTGGTGCAATGACAATGGAAATTATTGACAAAAGAAACAGCAAAAACTATAAACATCAGACAAAGTGCCTGCTTTGGCAACGCAAGGACTAGGGTTCCATCCCTGGTCCTGCATGCTGCACCGGACTCGCCCCCAGGGCGTGCTGAGCTTGTGAGAATCCTGGTGTGGTGGCGAATGCTTGTAATCCCAGCTCTGGGGAGGCAGAAAACAGGACGATCACCATGAGTCCAATCTGCATTATAAGACCCTGTACCAAATACACAAATGAAAAAAAACCTGTATAAAAACATGGAAACTAACACCCTCCTGAACATTCAATGGGTCACAAGTACAATTTTTAAAAAATTAAACAATATTTACAATCAAATGAAAACGTAGATACAACTTATTGAAACCTAGGGATGCAATGAAAGTTGTCTTAAGAGGGAAACTTTATGGCAATAAATTCTCACACTGGGAAACAGAATGAGCCTATATAAAAATCTTAGGCTTCACTTCATGCTCCTAGAAAAAGAAGTACAAGTCAAGGCCAAAGTCCAAAGAAGGCCTGAAATTAAAGATCAGAGCATAAATAAATGCAATAGAGATTAAGAAAACAATACAAAGAATTAATTAAAGATTTGGTTCCTTGAAAGAACAAATACAAATCATAAACCCCTAGCCAACCTCATGAAAAACAAGGGGAAAAAAACACACCCATGCAATGAAGAATGAAAAGAGTAAAATCACTACAGACTCTACAGAAATTCAGAAGATTATCAATACTTATTTCCAAAATCTTTACTCTCACAGGATGGAAAATACAGAATAAACGGACAGATTCCCAGGTATATATGAACTATTAAAGCTAAATCAAGATGTAAAAATTCTGACTAATCCATTATCAGTCAATGAAATTCAAAATGTAATAAAAAAGCTACCAACAAAGAAAAATCCAGGTCCTGATGGATTCACAGCTTAATTCTATAATAAATTTAGGGAGGACCTTATGCAAATTCTTCTCAAACTCTTCAATTAAATTGAAAGGCAAACAATTCTTCCAAACTCATTCAGAGAGACAAGTAATAACTCTGAGACAAAACCAGAAAAGGACCAAACCAAAAAAGAGAACTACAGGGCAATCTTCCTAATGAATATAGATGTGAAAATCCTCAATAAAATACTATCAAGAAGAATGCAACCCATCATCGTGAAAATTATATATCACTACGAGGTGGGATTCATCCCAGGAATGCTGGAATGATTTAATATACGCAAAACCATGAATGTGATATATTACATCAACAGAGCCAAACACAAAAATCACATGATCATCTTAACAGATGGAAGAAAAAGCTTTTAACACTCATTCATGATAAAAATACCACAGAAAAATCAGAATAGACGGGTTTTAACCTCAACCTGATAAAAGCTATCTATGACAAGCCAACAGCTAACATCATACTAAATGGAAAACAATTGAAAGCCTTCCGTTTAAAATCAAGAATAAGACAAGATACCACTGTCCCTACTCCTGTTCTACAGTTCTGGAAACATTAGCCAGAGCAATTAAACAAGAGAAAGAAATAAAAGGAACAAGGATTGGAAAATAAGTGAAATTATCATTATTTGCAAATGACATCATACTCTACATACAAGACCCCAAAAATTCCACTAAAAGATTTGTGGATTTAATAATCCCAACTTAAATTTCACCATTTTGTATTCAGTGCTTTGAATTTCAGCAGATACATAGACATGCTTATTGAGAAATATTGAATCTTGCCTCAGATTATTCTTTTCGGCTTCCTGGAATTGTGTCATCAATGGTGGTCAATCAGTTGTGCCTGCATTTCTCTTACATGCATGCCCTGGGCTCTCCCAATATTGCTGTTTTTTGTTTGTTTGTTTGTTTGTTTGTTTTTCTCTTTTCTGCCCTCAATTCTTGCTCATTGTTATGGGCTGTGCCCACTTTTTTTTTTTTTTTTTGGCCTGGCCATGTGTTACATCATGCATGTTAGCTTCTGTGATAGTGTCTGCCTTGTGGTTTACTATAGGATAATGTTTGGTTGTGACAGTTATAATAATACTAGACATTTGTGTTGCCTTGTATGAGTATTATATTAGCAAAGACTTTCCCTGCCACATTTTCTCTCACGAAAGGGTCCTGCCTGTACAAGGACAAAATCCCACTGATTGTGCATGTGGTCACATCAGTTTAATCCTCATTGTCCTTTCCTATACCTTCATTTTATGTGCCCTCCTCAGGGTCTCCCATGTTGAGGAACAGCAGGTTGACTCCTCTATGGTTATAATTTACTTTACTGTGTTTGGCAAATTCTCTGGCCTTTCCTTTGTCAGGTACTTCCAGCCCAAATTCTAAACTATCTCAGAAGACACTGCAGATTTCTGACATAGAAGGTCAATAATCCTGTCACTTTTATCCTTAGAAACAAGTATCAGAACAATTAAAAGAAGGCCTGTCCTATCAAACTCTTAGAAGTTTTGAGGCTTTGGGAGCAGTAAATAGATTCACATTAGACTCTCTATTCCTTCCTATCCTTTGATCCATCTCTCTAGTTCCCACCATTCTTCATCATATTCTTTTTTCTATTTCATTTTTTTCATTCCTTTTTGATTCATCTTTGTGCCTTCCCTTTCTTATTCTTTCCCCCACTTTTTTATTTTTATTTTTTAAAGGATACAAACAAGCAAGAATACAATTTTGCAATAAGGCATAAAAAACATTTGTCAGTTTCCCTATGCCAGGCAATAGTTATAATTAAAATGATACCCTGTTGATAAGACACTTTTAAGAGTCCAGTTTGTTTAATGTCATGGGCAGCTACCAATGTGTGGTGTCTCTGTATATTTTTATAAATATTCTCATTTTAATGCTTGAAGTATTTGATGAAAGATGTTGGTTGACCATAATTTGCAACATTGTCTTATTAACTTTCATACCCATATTTGGTAGAACTGTTAACCTAGAAATGTAGCTTACTAATGCCATAGAATGACACAAAAGTGAGTTGTAGCCAGGACCGCCCAGAAACATTTAGGTTCACAGTGGACCTTTACATTTTTCAAGGTGGACAGCTCAGATAATAGCTTATTTATGATGCAGTGTGGAGTAGTTCTTTTTTTTAACCCCTCTGTCTTCGGCAGTGATGCTTTTTCCTGATTTCTATGAATATTTGGAACATAAGCACATCAGAAAAGCTCCTGTTACAATTTGAGCAGCTCAGTAATAAGAAAATTAATTTTAAGGAGAAAAGAATGTTCTTAGTAGTTATGCAAAACTGTAAGGAGCGGTGTTGACACTGTTGCTCAGTTTTCTTACTGCTGTTAGAAGTAAATTGTTTTCAATGTAGGTTTTGTTTGGGTGTGTGTGTACAGGATACAGGAACTGAATTTTGATGCTTACAGCCCTGGGCGTATGCACTTGTATCAAAGTTTGCCTACTTATTTATGAGGGGAGTTTGCTGTTCACATCTCAGTGTACTTACCATGAGGCAAGCTGAACTACAGCACGCCCATTCTAAGCGATTCTGTGGTGCCAGGACATTTTAAATAATTTAGAAAACTGGATTAGTTTAAGGAAGAGCCACATCTCTTGAGTTTCTCTTTATCACTGTAATACCTGACTAGAAATGAGGAATTAATACCTTCAACTATTATAATATTTTCTAGTATCTCTGAAAGATCATTATGGAGATAGTAAAAAACAGTATGAAATGTCCAGTCTCATTTCAGAATAAAAGCTAGCATCTTTTAAAATCTCAGAATGCTTGCTTATGGATACAAGAAAGAAATACCGTAGGGAAATAATTACTTTTAGAGAATTTTTTTCAGTTTTGCTTTTAGAAATCTAGCCTTGCCTATAAAAACAAAAAGATGATTTTTAAACACTACTTGTGAAATGTATTTAAAGGATTGATTCTAGAACCTTTGCATCGTTTCCAGTTAATGTTCATGTTCTGCTATGCAATCATTTATATGCACATTTCTTTAATTTTTTTAATTTTCCTGGGTGTATAGTTTAAAAAACAAAAGTCTTACTTAAAACTGTAGCAGTAGTTTGCAGCTCTAGCAGAGTAAAGTTGTGGTGTTAAACTTTGTATTTTCTTTCTTATAGAAGCATCTAAAAAGGTATATTTATATGTTCTTAACAAATACTGTGTACAACCTTTAAGACATCAATGTTTGGATCAAAACAAGATCCATCTTATTTTCTGCTTGCTGTAAATTAAGTAAAAATTCTATAAAAAAACAAAATGAAGGAAAAAAAATATTGCATATCAATAAATTCTTTTAAAAAGTCCGCATCTCCAAAGAGAAAATCATACAAATAAAATTGGACATGATGACCTGAATGTCAGGAGGGCAAAGACTCCTATTTGATGATGAATTATGTCAATTTTAAAATATATATATATATATATATATACAATTTTTATATACTGTATATATATATATATATACATATATACTGAGATTATATGTATAATACCAGTAAAATAAACAAATTTAACAAACATCTATTAGAATTCCTTCTAAAAAAAACCATAGGAAAATGTTGCATGCATCAAATCTTCAATAAAAAAGTAAAGGAGAGAGAGAAAGATTCTTTTCCACAATTTGAAACATGTCATACAGTTAGTCACTCGAACCTGAAACTCGGCAACTTATGACACACAGAAGTACCAAGAAACACATCTGTTTAAAACAAACTGAATTCTGATAAGGCTGGCAGTACAAATCTAGCATAAAATGAAGTTCATCACTCTTCATGGTAGTAAACTGCTCATTTTACATGCAAAACGGATCTGATTTTTGCATCATAAACATTCATATGTGCACTCTAGGTAGATTTTTCAAATATGGAAAATAAGAAAAAAACATTTAAGAAAATCCAGGTATAGGGCTGGGGAGATGGCTCAGTGGAATAAGTGCTTCCCTGGCAAGTGCAAGGGCCTGAGTTCAATCCCTGGTTTCACCAAAAAAAAAAAAAAAAACAAAAGAAAATCCAGGTATGGTGGTGCAATGTAATTCCAACATTTGGGAGACTGAAGCAGGATTACTACCATGAGTTTAAGGTCTCACTGAATACAGTGAGACCCTGTCTCCAAAAAAAGAACAATCTTTTGTTTTAAATACAGCAAAATTGAGAATTGAATAAATCTTCAGAAATAAAATTATAAACCCACAAACATTAAAGTGACTTTGGTGATACAAAAACTTAGAAAATACATTATAAAATTAATATATAAAAGAAAACTTCCGCCCACCTTGGGATCCCTCCAAATCCACCCAACCCCAGGCCACGTGGATATGTAGGGGAGCTTATGCTCTCTCCTGTGCCTGCAGGACCAAGAACAGGCCCGTGGTGCAAGAGAGACCTTTCCTTGTGTTCTGTGGACCTCCCGCATCCCTCCAGAGCCAGCACAGACTGCCCTCTCTGGAGCCCTGCCCCCAAGCCCTCTGAGTGAATGAGAACTTCTGCAACGCTCTCAGGAGCCCCAGATGCAGCCCAGCCAAGGCCCAGCGAGTGTGTGGGCTTCTGGCTTCCCTGCGCCCGCAGGACCTCCCCGGACCAAAGCTCAGGCACGCTACCACATGAGTGAGACCATCTACCATGCCCTCAGGACCCCTCCACTCCTCCAGAGCCCTGGCGCCAGGCCCACCCAGTGAGTGAGAACTTCTGCAACACTCTCAGGACCCCCAGATGCAGCCCAAGCCCAGACCCAGCTAGTGTGTGAGAGAGGTTCTATGCTCCCCTGTGCCCCCTGGGCCAGGAGCACAACAGAGGGGCACCACAGGTTCACTGCTGTGCAAGAGGAGAACAACAGGTTCACTGTCAAGGGCTACAACAGGAAGGAGCTGAACACAATAGCTAGACCCAAGCAAGGCATAACTGGATAAACTCAAACTTAATAGAGATGCACCTGAATTTCAGTAGGTGCTAAGGTTGTGCTGCACCAAAGCTCTACACCAAAGGTCAGAGGTCAGTGCTATACAAAATGACAAAGACAAGGAGCAAAATGCAATCTCAGGCCTTGAGCCCACCTAAAACAAGTACAGAGGACACTAGCTCAGCTGAAATGAATGAATTAATAGTGTCGGAAGTAAAGAAACAACAACAAAAAGGTATAGAGGAACGCAAAGCAGAATCAATTTCTGAAATAAAAACAGAAATCTCTGAATTCATAGCATCTAAAGAATCGAATACAACTGTCTGATTGACATTTGTATTTCAATAAAATAAAAATAAATGGAAAAAAAAAAAAGAATCGAATACAGAACCATATGGAAGAAACCCAATGCCCACCCAGAACAAGTGCAGAGGACACTGGCTCAGCTGAAATGTATGAATCAATAGTGTCGGAAGTAAAGAAACAACAGCAAAAAGGTATACAGGAACTAAGAGCAGAATTAATTTCTGAAATAAAGTAATTTCTGAATTCATAGCATCTGAAGTAAAGAATCAAATACAGAAACATATGGAGGAAACCCAATCTGAAAAAAACTCTGCATTAAAAGAATTAATAACTGCTTCTAAAGAAGACATTGATAAAGAGAGAGAGAGAGAGAGAGAGAGAGAGAGAGAGAGAGAAGGTCAGAAAAATGACAGATTCCTTGAATGAACAATACAGGAAAGAAATAGATCGCATAAAGCAGAGTCAAAGAGATATAGAGGAACTTAAAATCTCAATCACAAGCCTACAAAACTGAGTGAAAGCAAAGAGTTTCAGATCTTGAATACACTGGTGCAGCTAGTGAAAAGGTAATAAAAGGATCTCTTAAATATAACAAGGATGCAGGAAAAAAATAATTCATTACCTGTAAGATGATGCAGAGATGAACAATGTGAGACTAAAGCTTATTAGGCATCAATGAGAAGGATGGAGTCAATACAAATGATATAAAAAGAATATGGGCAGAAGTAATAGCAGAAAACTTTCCAAATATGAGGAAACAATCCAACATTCAGGTAACCAAAGCATACAGAACGTCAAGTAATTTCAACCCAATTAAAAACACACTGAGACATATAATTAATAGCCAAGATCCCAGAAATCCAACACAAGAATAATAATAATGAAAGCCGCTAGAGAAAAGAAGATCACACTCAAAGGAAAACCCTTCAGAATTACGGCCAACTTCTCTTCACAAACCATGAAGGCAAGAAGAGCATGGAGCAGAATACTTCAAGTCCTTTATATGAACAAATTCCAGCCCAGACTACTATACCCTGAAAAACTCTCTTTCCAGTTTGATGGAGAAGTGAAATACTTCCATGACAAAGAACAACTAAAGGATTTCATGATGACAAAGTCAATCCTACAAAGACTAGTGAAAGATATTGCAGAGAGGGACCAAAATGATCAGAACCCCACAAAAGAGAACAGAAGGAAACCACTAAATAAGGTAAACAATTACACACAGGACAAAAAGAAGTAAACAACAGCAGATAAATAACATGTCAATCATAAGTCAACACATTTCAATTATAACCATCTATTTAAATGGACTCAATTCACCAATTAAGAGAAACAGATTAGCACAGTGGTTTAGGAAACAAAATCCAACAATGTGCTGTATATAAGAAACACACTTAATTCATAAATAAATTCATAGGCTGAAAATCAAAGGATGGAAAACAATACTACATGCCCAGCACCTCAGAAAAAAAGCAGGGGTAGCAATCCTGTTTTCAGACAGTCTCCACTTCAAACCAAGAATGATCAAGCAAAATAAAGAAGGCCATGATATACTGGTTAGGGAAAAATTCAACAGAAAGAGATAACATTCATAAATGTATAATGCACCAAACACAGGAGTGCCCCACTATATAAGAAAAATCTTAATGGACATGAAAAATCTAATATCCAATACCACAATCTTAACAGGAGACTTAGCACCACCTTATCCCAAAATGATAGGTCAACCAGACAAAAAAATTAGCAAAGAAGTAGCAGAACTGAATCAGAGCTTGGAACAAATAGACCTGGTGGACATGTGCAGAGCGTTCCACCCAACCACAGCTGAATATTGTTTTCAGCTGCACATGGGTTATTTTCTAAAATAGACCACATAATAGTCCATAGGTCATGCTTAAGTATATGCAAGAAAACAGAAATTATCCCAGGCATCTTATCTGACCACAGCGCAATGGAACTGGAAATAAATGACAAAAGAAACCACAAAAACCCCATAAACACATGGAAATTAAACAACACCCTACTCAGCAACCAATGGGTCACACATGAAATTAAACAATTCAACAATATCTACAATTCAATGAAAATTCAAGCACAACTTATCAAAATTTATGGGATGTGATGAAAGCAGAGGGAAATTTATGGCTGTGAACTCCCACATTAGGAAAAGAATGGGAATAAACACCCTAATGCTGCATCTCCAACAGCTAGAAAAGGAAAAGCAAACCAAACCCAGAGCCCAAAGACGGGAAGAAATCATAAAGGTTAGAGCAGAAATTAACTCAATTGAGATGAAGAAAACAGTTCAAAGAATTAATGAATCAAAAAGCTCCTTCTTTGAAAGACTAAGCCCGTAGCTAACCTCATCAAAAACAGGAAAGAAAAAATTCAAATGCAATAAGGAATGAAAAGGGTGTAATTACCAAAGATTCAGTGGCGATTCAGATTATCAATAGTTACTTTGAGAATCTGTACATTCACAGAATGGAAGACAAAGACGAAATGGACAGATTCCTCGAAAGGTACAAATTACAAAAACTGAATCAAGAAGATACAATAACTCTCAATAAGCCAATAACAGCCAATGAAATACAAAATATAATAAAAGGCCTGCCAACAAAGAAAAGTCCAGGCCCTGATGGATTCACAGCTGAATTCTACAAGAAATTTACAGAAGATACAATCCCTACACTCCTCAAACTCTTCAATGAAATTGAAAAGGAAATAGTCTTCCCAAAATTAATATGTAGATGGAAAAAATATGAGAAAAAATGTTGATGCTCTACAAATAGAAATACCTAAGACAAAAAATTTTTATCAAAAATGCTTCATCACAAATATAAACATATGATATATGCTGATATTTTTTAGAAAGAAAGGCTTACAGAGGAAATGAAAAAAAACATAAAATGGATGCATAAAAGGCAGAAAAATGCTAAAAGATAAATTTCTCTATAAATCTATGAAAGTAATCAAATTAGAAAAAGCCTAATGTTGGTCTGGTATGAGCACTAGGAACTGTTGCCCCCTGGTGTTGGTAGTGAGGATGCTGTTCATTAAGCTTGAAATGTATACAGAAGCTGTGCATGAGCAAATAGGCTCCTGAGCCCTGAACGCCTACAGCATTTTCTCAAATCTGCTTCTAAGGCAGCAAATGAATGTGCCTTGAGGCATTTACACCAGTGAAAGGACTAGAAAAGCCTGCTTTTCCACACCATGGAAAGCCAATTAAGGTATTCTGGAGATAAACAGTGGAAACTGTGCACAATCACCAGTGCCTAAAAGCCATCAACTTCACAGGTGCAGTACGGACATCTGAGCTCCTAACATCAAGGTACTTACAATGAGCAAAGACCTCAAAAGCTGCCAAAATTTTCTGTACCCCAAGGCCAAGTGGAATGAATGACATTACCCACAGCACACACTCCTTGTCCCCATCACCTGCACTACATCTCAGATGTCACTGATGCAAAGATCCAGAACCTGCTGCACTGCCTGATGCTCTATGATGACACCACTGGGAGGTAGAGAGGACGGACTAAGGCATGCCTTGAACTGACACTCAGTGCCTTATCTCAGCTGTGCCCTTCTTCATGAGCCACTGCCATGGGTTTCTTCAAGTGCTAACATGAAAGCTCTGTGATCAGAGTTTGAGGAACTCAGGAGACACTGGGAGTTCAGGGGGTATAGTCTCTGTCATTTATGAAACAAAGCATCACAGTCATCTCTTTCCTTATGGATATATAGATCAGTATGCGGGGGAAAGGCAATAGGAAGCAAAAGTACAAGACAGGCCTGCTTTCAGCTCAGTAAGGTGATGGATGTGGAAGAGGGATTACAGGAATGAACAACCCAGTAAGGAAAGGCAGATGTTGACTAAAGGTTCAAGCAACTAGAAGGATTCTAAGAATCAGCATAAATTATAACTAGAATGGAGAGTTTTCTCTTAAGCTTTGCACATGCTTGGTGTTGTGCTTGAAATGCACAGCCCTGTGTCTTCATTGAAAAGTTACATCTTAGCCCCTTCTAAGGGTAATGTAAGCCAGAGTATGACTAAAGAGTAGGAGACCTCTTTATAATTCCAAAACAGCAAGGAAAAAGTCAGACATACAAAGCAAAAAGCACCCCAGAGTAGTCTTGCTTTTGAAAACAATACTCATACTATTTCCTGGTTGGGCTGCTCTGAGGAAGCTAATTAATGCATTATTAAAAACAGGAAACAACCTGATGAATGCATTGTTCTATAAAGGACTTTTGAAGAGTTAAAGGAATAAATCTACTTGACTTCAAAAGGGAAAATATCATGATCAACCCAAAGGAAGCTCAAAATAAAATGTACTGAAAATGCACAGGCCTGGTGTAATGGTGCACACCAATAATCTCAGGACTCAAGAGGCTGGCTAAGTCATGAGGATTTCTGTGAGTTCAAGGCCAGCCTAGGCTACAAAGTAAGTTCAAGGCCAGTCTGAAATGCAGAGCAAGGCTGTCTCAGAAAGCAGACAGAAAGACAGAAGATGAGACCAGACCAGATGAGACTTGATCCATCATTTATCATTGACAATCCCTCGATCTTTAAACCTGCTCAACACACTTGTCTTGATCTGTGTTTGAGGAAATCTACATTTCACAAAATTTGTAATAAAATACTAAATATCTCCTGAATTTTATAAAATATAGCACACTGTAAATCGCTGGTTGCTCACACTTGGTGTCCAGTTGCCAACAGAGCAGTGACTCATTACTGCTGCTCACTATCATGAGCAAGTATTATACCACATAACACTAAGAGAAGTAAATAAATTACAAAACTGAATGATTTTGCTGTTTTCTTTCTTTTTTTCTTTAGTACTAAAGACTTAAATAGGGTCTTGTGTGTATTAGGTGAATTATACTGAAGGTACACCCCAAAATGTTTATTTCCTATTGAAACAGGATCTTGTTCGACTGTCCAGATCAGGCTTAATGCTGCAATGCACCTGCTCCAGTCCCCCATGTGGCTGGGATTACATGTGTGCACCATCAGGCCTCACTAATGTTTACCCAACCACTAAAATTCTGGTAAGTCACAGAAAACCCCAATCTGGAACTGGCAAAATGCCACATGCCTGTCATCTCAACAGTCAAAGAGGTGAGACAGTAGTAAAAGTTCTCCCCAGCAACTTAATAAGACCAATCCTCAAAAAACTTTTAAAAATGGGCTAGAGGAGCTGAGGCTTGGAGCAAAATCCCTCTTGAAATCTTTTTTGATTTCAAGAAAACCCTTCTACTTCAATGATGATGCCCACCCTATTTTTAAACCTATAAGGTCAGTTTTGTAGTTTCAATTTTACCTCACAAATAATTAAATGAACTGATCAGTAACAAACAAAAGATGTATTTATAGTATCTGTGACTAAGTTTCCCTCCTTGCTCTAGGCCTGGGACCTCTGACCCACTCTCAGATCCGGGCAGCACACAATCCTTCAATTATTGTCACACTAAGAACAATCTGACCTTCACAGTTCTAGTTGCCCATTTCACCAACCTCCACCAAACCTTGCTCTCTCATTTCTTTCTTACTCCCTTTGCCCCTGCTATTCAAAAAACTCTTTCATTCCTATTCCTTCATGTGTCTGTAGACCTTAACTATAGGCATTTAGCTGTATTTCAATACTGGTTTTATACAAAGTCCATTTCAATCAACATTTCAAATGTAAAGCAATGTTTAGGACCAGACTCAGAGCTACAGCATTTATTTCAGAGATGGGAATCGCATGTCCACACTGATACCCTAATTCAATGTGTTTCTCAATGTGGCTGTAACAGGCACTGCCTTCAGAAAGTTGTCTTTGGAAAGAACCCCTCATCCTCTCTTGGTAATACATTAACATCGTCTTCATTTTTCTTATAATTCTGAACTCCTGGAAGGCTTCTTTTCGTAAATATTTTACTTGGTTACCTTATGAGTAAGGCAACTAGCTAGAGAAAATGGTCTGAGCTAGAGTATAAGCCAAACTGGTAAGAACTAACACACGAATAGTGGAGCACAGGCAAAGAAACAAAAATCAATTTTCTCTGGCAACATGGAAAGTAGCCTGTCCCTACTACTCCACTCCCACTCCATACTAAGCATCTGAGTTTCCGGGAATAAGCAATTTTTCCCTAAAACACCAGTTTTCCATAACACATACAAAGTAATAAAAAAGGTTTATAAGATCCTGAGTTTAAAATGGTCATTTTAATGAGTTACCTGTTAAAGGTGACCATTAAATAATTGAACAATTATTGCACTCCAATTATTATAATCAGCTCTGAATTGTGCAGTTACACGACCACCCACTCAGAATGCTTCTAAGGAGTCAGTGAGCTATTCTCATTTCCAATAAAAACTCTTCTAACGTCCTCTCTTTTGTTCATGACTTCATTCCACAATGTTGGGAGGCCATAGGCTCCGTCCTTTATCACTGTGAGTAGGGATCTGACATAATGATTAAGGTGATAACTTCGGGGGCTGCTGAGTATGGAACGCTGGATTTCACGGCACCTTGCTAAGAACTCCACCCGAGTCACAGCACCTGCAATAACCCCTTCTTTGGCTTCTCATCATGGCCCATATCAACACCCATTGTGACTCTGGCAATATGGGAAAATGCTGGAAATTTAGTAATTCACTCTGAATATAAAAAGGTGGAGGTCTGAGATTCAGTTATGGGTATAAGATTCACACCGCAGGCACTGATGTCAGTCCTCCAGGTCTGTCGCTAAAAGGGATGACACCAGGGACCTGGCATATCACAGCTGCACCCAGCTCCACTCCACACCTGAATGAACCCACTCCTTCCCGCTCTCCCCAGACTGGTGCAACTGAGGCTGTCTGGGGCCACCCAAGGTAGCACTGTGGGCTGGGAGCGTCACGGTGGGGTCAGGATGCAGGGAACCCGGAAGTAACACCGACCCAACACGGGGAAAACACCAAAGACCAGGAGAATCTCTGGGTCTGGAGCCAAGAGGGAGGTTGTAGTTCCCAGTGGCTGGTTCTAGCCACTTCCTTTCAGATCTCATCCCGATTCCATCCCATTCCCGTCTTCTGTCCCACAACATCACCATAGTGCGGCTTCAGGGTCTCCCAGAATCTTTTCCTACGTAACGTGCAGCCAATAGAAGTCACAAAAGGTGGCCTAGCAAGTTGAAGGACTCTCAACACTGCACTCGCGACACACACACTTATTGCCGCGACACCGGAAGCACCCGCCTATTCGGCCCACGTGATCGGAGAGGACATACATCCCGCCTCCATCGCTGATTGGCTCCTGTTCGGTGCCGCTCGCCGTGAGCGGAGAGGACAAACTCCGGAGACGTGCTGGGCTGGAGCTCAAGTGGTAGGCTGTAATCCGGGAACTTCTTGATCCGACTCTTGGCCTCAGTGTCAACCTCACCTCGCCTAATATTTGTCATCAGACGTGCAATGGAAACACTTGCAAAGTAGGAGGCTACAGATGCCTTTCTTGTGACCACAGCAAAGCCTTCTACGTGGCTGCGGGTTCTCTCTCTCCAAGGTGTTTTTTTGTTGTTGTTTTTGCTTTGCGGTACCAGGGATTGAACTCAGGACCTTGCGCTTGCCAGGTTGCGCTTGCCAGGCAAGCGCTTACTCTACTGACCTGTCTCCCCCGCTCCTTCCACGGTGCTGTTCATGTGAACGTATTATCCTGGGGTGGACTTTTCAGAGAGCCGAAACCTTCCGTGCTTTCACCAAACAGCTCATCCGGAACAAAATCAGGAAAGGAACTCCAAAGTTGGGTGCCCTTGCTTTCGGGGTGCAACTTTTAGTCCTTAGCCGGCAAGACGGGGTCATGCCAGAGTTTCCCTGGTGGCTAAGGATCATTTTTTTCTGTGCTTATTTTCTCTTTCTATTCTCTTCAATTTTATGGTAGGTCTTTTATCTTATATCCTAATTAAAGTCGTTTTTTATTTCTAGAAGTTCCCTTGGCGGATTCTGTGGGATTATTTACTTAATCAGGTTGGTGGTAGGCTCTATTTTATTTATTTATTTCCAGTTTGGTTTTCTCATTGCACTGGCCAAATCTCCAACGCAGTATTGAGTGGAAGAGCAGATTTCCATGCTTTCTTTTCTTAGGAAGAAGACATGCGATGCTTCAATGTTACGTGCAATATTGGTTGTGGATTTTTTTATAGATGCCCTCCATCAGGGTATTGAGGTTTCACTTTATTTTGTATTTGATGAGCTTTCATGATGAATATTATCTAGTTTTCCTAATGCTAATTCTGTGTCCCTAAGACAATTACCTGTTTCTTCTTTAGATTTGTTGAAATGGTAGTTATTACATGATGTATGTAAGGCTGTTACTGCAGGTGGTAAAAAGAATTTATCAACAATCAAAGAATATAGAAAAAGAAGAACTACCTCTAACCCTAACCCTGAACTTGGAGCACCTGCTCAGGTTTCCCTAGCTCATAGCATGCCCTCGCTGTGTAGTAGCTTCTCTGCATTAACCAAACCATAAATAAACTTTTGCTTTGCATTATTTCTATTCTGACTCCCTCATTTTTTGTCAGCCCTTGAGTTCTTCATTTTCTACTGGAGGTGTCAACCCAGAACCAGTCTTGCCCCATTCCCTTCTTGGTGGAAGTAAAGGCAAGGACAGAGAGGAGTGGGCAGGCTACTATGAGGGGTACCCTAGCTCTTCAGAAACCACCTGCCTGATGCTACGGTCTCATCTTGTTGTAGTTTGTCTCCCTAACCACAATATGAACACCAAAAGACAGGACATTTGTTTTCTCTACAGTCCTTCCAGATGCTAAAAGAAAGAATTGCATGTCTGTGAGTCAAGAGCAGAGTGGTTTTCATTTCTCAAGTAAAGTCTCACATCTCCTGATTTCCAGGTTGCATAGTCCACTTTGAAAAATACTAGTTTCCATCCAAAAATGTGCTTTGGGCGAAGACAGAGGTGGGTAAATGTGACTTGTCAGGTGAGTCCTGTATGCTCTGCTATTTCACAGATCTGATTTGTGTGCCCTCGCTTGTCAGCAGGTGTCTGGCCATGGATGACACAGGCCTCTCCATTAGGAAATGTATCACTCAGAGTGGTAATGTAGCTTCTTTGCTCTGCACTGGGCAGTAGGGCTGGGTTGGGTCTTCCTTGTGGCTACCTGCCAACAGGTGCCCTTCCAGAGACAAGTCTAGGCCTCTCCATCAGGAAATCGGCCACATGGAGACTGGAAGTGGCCACTCTATACCTGGGACCTGGGCTGCACTGGGTCTTCCTTCATTGCTGAAACCCTGAGCGAGTGGCAGGACTCAGCTCCCCAACATGAGGAAGATGCAGGCTAGAGTGGCAAAGAACCTCAGATTCTTATAAAGTACTAGCATAGGTCTGGAACCCTTGCCCTAAATTGCTTTTTCTTTTTGGAGTGAAATTTTTGGGGGCTCAGAGGAAATACACATAACATGAAGTCTGTCATTTGAAAGTACACAACAGTGAGTGTTTAAATAGAGTTGGTGCATTATACACCCTTAGAACATTTTCTTTACTCTAAAAGAAATGTCAAACCTTCCAGCCCCATCTTACCTCCACCCCTTAATAGCTTCTACTTTACTTTGGATTTCTATGGATTTGCTAACTAAACATTTCATATCAATGGACTCATGTGATATGAGGTCTTTTGTGACTAACTTCTTTAACAGAAAAATATTTTCAAGATTCGCCTGTATCAAAACATGAGCCAATATTTCATTTAAAAATTTTTTGGACATACTTGAGATTGAACACAATGTTGTAGCCTTCTAGGCCCAGTTCACCTTGATATTCCTGTGCTCTATGCTGTGATCTACCAGATGCAAAGCCCTGCTGGCTGCAGAGCTGGAAAAGATCGAAGGCATTTGCTCTGCCAAAGGCTGGGATGCAGTGGTGAGAATGTGGGGCAGAAATGCTCTCAGAAGAGCACTGTGGACCATAACTGACAAAGAGCATTCAGGAGGAAGGAGGGCTGTGACCAAGACAAAGCGAAAGGATATAACTATGAGGGTAGTACAAGGAGAAAAAGGAGGAAGCCTGAGGGTAGTAAGTGTGAGAGGAAAAACAGAGGGACATATGATTTCCTGCAGGTTGCAGGGTCATTCCCCCACTGAAGCACCTCTGAGCCCTCCAGTACTCTTCTGCATTGTGTCTTCCCCTTCCTTGCTGTAGAGAGGGTCCTACTAGCCAGAAGAGCTGAGTTGTCTGTGGGGCACCCTTGCACTGACCCATGCAATTGAGAAATCCAGCAATGAATTGATCACTCCTGAATCATTCTTGACCGAACTCAAACTTGCAGCTTGAGCTTGGCATAGTGACATATACCTGAGTCCCAGTAGTCTGAGAGTCTGAAGCAGGAGGATCAGAAGTTTGAACCTTGGAGGGGCAAATTATTTCAGCACTTGTCTCAAAATGAAAATTAAAAAGAGCTGGGGGTGTAGTCAGTGCGCCTTGGGTTCAATCCCTAGTACTGTGAAAGTCAAAATGAAAACCAAGCTTCTTAGGCAATGCCTCTATACTTCCACAGGACCAGATCCCTGGTGTTCTGTATGCTTCAAACTTTTGGTGTAACTCCCCTAGGGCAGAGTGAATACCTTTTCTTCACCTCCCCTAGCCAGCACCCAGTATATGACCAAGTGTGTTGAATCAGCCTTCAGGAAGTGTGTCCACAAGGTCTGTGGCAACAAGTGGTATCTATCAGGCTCTGAACCGGTCTCTGTAGCTTGCTCTGACACCAGGCAGAGAATGTTCCATTGTCTCAGCTGCTCAGGAATCCAGCCCTCAGCAGCTAAAAAAGATGAGCAGTAAGCTCTCCAGACAGTGTGCAAACCAAGCAGGAAGCAGAGTAAGGGAAGCCCACCCTGCCTTGGCAGGCCCAGAGCAAGCAGAGTGCCATGACTCTGGCCCCCTCCTCAGTGTCCTCCTGAGTCTTCTACTCAGTGGCCCTTTCTGATCGAGGCTCCTCTCCACACCTGCCAGTGTAGCCCACTACCTCCTCTCCCCTGCCATTGCTCTGTTCTTGTCCAGTCCCCTGGTGTGCTCTCTTAGAACTAAGATGTTCACCATGCTGCTCATGCCTCCTGTTTACTGTGCATGTGAGTAAAGTGACTAAATAAAGCTGAATGTGCTGGCTGGCAATGGTGTGGCTCCCCCTTGCCATGCACACTTCAACAGCATTCAGATGTCAGGGTTCTCCAGAGCCAGAATGGTTTGGGGAACAGCAAATAGAGGAAGGTTCCATGGAGGGCCCATGTTCAAAGGCTGCCCTTGGGTCAGGTGACCCTACTGCCCTACTGCAGCACCCGTGACCCCATTATCAAGTATCACCACACACCCTCCTTGGCCAAGGTTCAGGCCAACAGTCCCAGATCTGCACCTGAAATGAACACAAATTGATTCCTTTCACAGCTGTGGTAGTGCGAGTTCAGCACATCAAACAAGTGGTACAGTTTTAATTCAGCCATAAGTCAAATAGAAAGAAATAAAAAGAATGTTCTTTATAAACATGTGAGAAAGTAATGGACATCAGATCTGGAGACACAGCTTGACTTCTTAGTGTAATGACAGGAGACACACCTCCAGCCCTCTGTCTGAACAGTCTTTATGGAACATATATAAGTTACAAAGCCACAAGAGGCACACACCCACCCCAGACTTAGTAGTAAGGACATTCCTCCAGAGGTTTCCAGATGTAAGGACATGTGCCCAGGCAGCCTACTGAGACAAAGCACTTGAGCATCTGGCCCTCTTTCTAGCTCTGGAACTGAGCACTAACCCAAGATATCAAGTGATGCAGGATCTCAGAGTTCTGGATGTTGAAGTGTAGCTCCCCACATGTGGTCTGCACTGACCCCAGGATGGTGTTTGGGCCATGTAGCCCAGGACCCTGACCCTGGTCCAGCCCAGACCCCAACCCACAGGGCTCACAGCCCAGTCCCAAACACAACCCCAAGATCCACTGGAGGCAGTTCAGCTTCCTCTGCCCATGCCTCAAACTCCTGCCAGCACTGCTGAGGCTACCTGTTCGATACAGACTCACTGAGACCCTGAAACACTGAAATCCACCAGGTGGCAGTCCAATACAGAATCACACAGGAAACACATCGAATTTTACCATCAATAGTAACAAAAATGATTGAAAATTTTTAATTAAAATATTGTACCACAATACACAGAATATAACAGGATTTTGAAGATGCCGAGGATATTAAATATCTAAAAATAACTGAAGACACTAGGATTAACTATACAGAAAATGATGTAAAAACTTAAAACTCAGAGTGATACATATATAGATAAGTTCAATAGCAAATAGTATATAAATTTGCTCATTTGTTGGTAAAACAGTCACCAAGACCTAACACTGGCAGAAGTTCTGTGATGGGCTGGGAACATGGCCAGTGTCACAGGCAGTGAGGGAACTGCCTCTGCTCACCTTTACATCAGAGATTTGTGCAGTTCTCATGTCCATGTGCATTATGCTGCAGGGCTCAGGGGGAGTCTTCTGACTTCAGAATGAGATTGGGCTTTGGTTGCTAAAAGTCTGAGGGAAAATGTACCCCTGCTTTATGTTTCAATATATTTTGTTGTTTTTCTCCCCATACACATGCAAATATGTATTTATTAATCAAAATAGAAGTCATTTCATATAAATGGTTTGTTCTGCCAATTTTACTATCTCTTAAACAGTTTCTGATATCATCACACAAAATCACACCATGGTACTCCAGTGTTCTGAAACTTGTCAAATGTAGTACTCAACACATTCTGATGCAAAATTTTGTCCTAGTACTTAACCTACCACTTACCGTCTGTTTGTTGCTTGAAGCACAAGCTAGAAACTTGGGTTGATTTCTTTATACTTTGCTCCCCTTTCTGCTGAAAGCAGTTGGCACTCAGTTTTGGTATTTGCTGCACTCCCAGACCAATTAACTTTTGTGTGCAAATGTACTGCTGTACTCTACACACACCTGATATTTTTCTAATAGCAGCTGAATACTCCATCAGGTAGAGGAGTTCCTGTGCAGTTCCTGTGCTGATGTTTTTCATGCACATATGATATAGTGAACTTGGTCGTAGTGCACGTATGACCAAGCCAATGGGCAGCCCCCAAAATTGTGCGGGTCCGAGGCCCTAGACTCTGAAGCTCTGGAGGCACAATGTACATCTCTCCTGCAAGCTTCACTGGGCAAGCACATGCTATATTTTAACTTAATGTTTGCTCATTGTTTATTTTAACTACTGATAAAAGTCTAATTTTTCAAATGCTTGTCAGTTATTTGATTCATTTTTGTGACTTAACCTATTCAAATGAGTTGACTATAACCCTGTGTAGACATTCATCTTTTGAAAATAGACTCTAAGATCATTCCACAAGTATCACTCCTACGTAGCTATTGTTTTAAAATTATGAGGTTTTGGTTTTATTTTTGCAAGTTTTGGCATAAAAATTTCATCAAATTTTGTAAACTCTAGTGCAGTATGTACATCACTCTTTTCAGATTATTTCCTCTGTAGCTAAGCTCTGACACAGAGCTGCCTAACACTAATGTCATTTACCAATTTGTGTATATTTTTGAACATTAGAAGTTTCCTCCCATGTATAGTTTTTTTTATAAGTACTTATTTATGTGATATAGAGTCTCACTACACAGTTCAGACTTGGAGTGATCCCCCTGTCTCAACCTCCGCAGTGCTGGGACTACAAGATGTGTCCCCACACCTGGATTAGAGGCAGGGCTGGCACAGTGTGTGGTACTTGGCACTTGGGATGAACTTGGTCCTTGCACTTTCCAGGCAAACCACTGAAATTTCTCCCCACCCTCCACATACAGTTTTAATAAACTTGTGGCAATGCTAGCAGGTTATTCTTATCTATTTGCTGACTCAATTTTTTCCATAAGGAGGTGCTTTGCTTGGGTGACTGATGCAAGTGTCGGTGGCAAAACTTAGACTCCAAGTAACACCTTCCTGCAGTGATGGCAAACCTTTTAGAGACCAAGTACCAAACTGAAACCCAAAACCCACTTAATTATCCAGAGAGCCTACATTGAAATTAAACCAGAATTCTGAGGTTTTAAATTTTAAAAATCATTAATATCTTTTGCCTTTAAAGGAAAATATAATAACATTTGTGCTATAGGCTTATTACTACTGCTTTTGGGGAATTCTACTTCTGGTTTTTTTTTTTGTACCATTTTCCATACCACTGTACCAATATGTACCTCTCTCTTTGCTCTCTCCCTTGCCCTTTCTCCCTCTCCCTCCAACTCAAGCAGGTCTGTGTACACACACACACACACACACAGAGAGAGAGAGAGAGAGAGAGAGAGAGAGAGAGAGAGAGAGAGAGAGAGAGAGAACTTGTCTTTTTAAATGGGAGAGTCGGAAAGGAAGAGAGGTTAGGTAAATTAACTGAAAGAAAAAATTTTCTTTGAGTATGTTTGTTTCTCTTCCATGTGGACTCAATGGGAGAGGGGACAAGAGCCCCTGACACTCTGAAAGACCTAGGCTAAGGTGATTTATAAATAATGAAAGTTTCAACTAGTGAGGAAGAGTATGAAAGAATAAGAATAGGTGGTTACACTAAATTAGAGAAAAATAGAATGTATATTGGCTATCTACTGCAAGGCCAGTAAAGAGATACTTAGTCTATGTGCTTTAAAAGCTTAGCTTTTAACTTAATCAGCAACATTTAAAATTCTTTACAACTATAATCCCTTTAATTTTCAGAAAAAGACTAGAATCTACTAAATAAGCATGGGCAGCTCTGAAAATCCAGAATTCTTTAACTGCAATTATCGACATCATGAGGAAGAAACTGGTCCAAGAAGTCTGTAGGTTACAGTCTTGCATTTGGGTTTCCTTCAAACAGGTCTGTTTGTCACGCTTGTCTCAGAAGAAAGGTAATTGAGCAGGAGCCAATTAGCGATGGAGGGGCGGGCTATATGAACCGTCCAATCAGGTGGGCCAAAGTAGGCGAGCTCTTCCGGTGTCTTGGTGCCTAATCATCCCACCATACTGCCGAGACCTTCCCAGCTGACCAGGCCACTTTCTTCTGTGACTTCTGCTCGCTGCAGGCTGTGCGGAAGGGCCCTGGGAGATCCTCAGGCCACGCAATGGTGACGTCGTGGGATGAGAGCACTGGGATGGGGTGGAATACGGGAGAGGTCTGTATGGAAGTGGCCAGAACTAGCTGCGATGAACTAGACTCCCTGCTAAGCTCTAGATTACAAGGTCCCTGTTAGGGTAAACCGAGGTACAGTTGAGACCACTGAGGCAGGCCAAGTTTAAGCAACAGGCGAGCAGTTTTACTATAGCCCGGGTGCAGACGGGCCAAGGACGAGCAAGGGGCGAGGGTGAGTTTTATAGGGGAATTTAACTAGGGGAGGACGGTATCCTCGACTGAGAGTGGGAAGTTCTGACAATTTAGGATCTCAGCTCTGGTGCCCGCTGATAAACAGGGCAGTGGCGGGAGCAAAAAAGCGCCGGGCAAAGCGCATCTTCTCTAGTTGGGTGGGGGACCGGCTCGGGAACCGAACACTCCTGTTCTTTGGCCCAGAGTCAGCCCTTGTCCCTTTTAACTTTTGCGGGAGCAGGGCCTGTTCCGGATCCCCAGTCCACAGTACAATACTGCCAGCCGAGAAGGCGCTCCTGGGTAGCCCCATACCTAGCTACATCTCCACCAGGCTGGGAAGAGCGGGTTCGTTGGGGAGACCTTGATTCTGCTGTGGGTTGGAGCTGGGTGCAGCTGCTACATTCTAGTCCCTGGTCTCATTCCTCCAAGCAGCAGATTTGGAAGACCTGAAGCTCATAAATGATTGTGAAACAGTGTCTCACACACATAACTCCTCAGAATTGTAATATATATATCCATATATATATATATTTATACTGAATTCCTAAACTTCTAATGTGTCCCAAACCCATGTATTGCCAAACCCATGGTCGATGTTGATAAAAGCCATGAGAATCCAAACAAAGGTTTAACATTACTGGTGATGTCACTCAGTGGCCAAGGACTTGCCAAACACTCATTGAATTCCTAGGCTCTCTACGCAGCAAAACAACAAAAATTTATCTTGGGACACTTGCACAGACATATATGGGGTATGAGAATGAGTGGAAGGGGCACATGGTGCATCTCTGAAGCAATCAGGCCATAGTTGTTGGCCAAACTGTAAACACTTTAAATATTCAAAAGCTCTTTGAGGTAGATTTTATATATAGGAATACTGGAGTAGGGTTACAACTCCAAATGCAAGGTGTACAGGCTTACCGATGGTTAGGCATAAGAAGTTTTTCATGTAGGATGGAAAAAAGGTGAGAGGAAAGGAGGTGGAAGAGAAGGGGATGACAGAAGGTGGCAATGTTAGCACCTGCAACAGAGAAGGTCTTCTCCAGAGATCAGATTGTTCTTAGTGTGACAAAAAGGAAGGATTGTTGGCCAGAAGTTCTGAGAGTGAGTCAAACTAGGGTCACAGGCCTGAGAAAAGGAGAATGTATTATAGAGAAAAATATATTCTGTTACTACTAATCAGTTTGCTTAATCATTTCTGTGGCAAAATGGAAATTAGGAGACTGTCCTGCCTTACTGTGGTTTTAAAAATAGGGCAAGCATCATCACTGAAGTACACTGAGAGGAGGTTTCTGCAGGATACAAAAGATTTCAAGGTATGCCTGGTATTTTATTGTACAGGAACTAAACTCAGGAATTGTGCTCTGAATTACATCTCTAAAATTGTGTGTGTGTGTGTGTGTGTGTGTGTGTGTGTGTGTGTGTAAAAACACACCTCCAAAAACACTTTTATTCCAGCCCAGCAGTGCCAGGTGCTGTCTGGGGGCAGACTGGGTACAGTGCTGTGTGGTGACCATGGCTCCAAGAAGGCACCCGAAAGGGTACTTACCTGAGGAACAGGGGAAGACTTGGGGAAAAGGTACTACTTTTTGGCAAAGATATTCTGAGTGATTACATTGTTCTGAGTGATTTTAAAGTTCTGCAGGGTATTGGAAGTGTCCCCTGCCTGCATCTCCTTGTCAAACTCCACCAAAGCAATATCGTGCCACCCAGGCACCAGGCAGACCTTCTTAAAGCTTGGGAACTGGCTGAAAAGCATGGACAACACAAGTATTTTTAAATTTTTGAGACTAGGTCTTATTATGTTTCTCATGCTAGGGCAAGCTTTTGATATTGTTTCCCTTGTTTAACTGTTGGGATGATGGGCATGTGCCACCATCCCAGTTTAAGAGTGACATTGTTTCATCACTGTGATTTGCCAATTTAGTAGTACTTGGGTAAAGAAAAAATGCATTTGGGGCACATATTTACCTCAGCTGCTTGGGAGATTGAGACAGAAGTAATGCAACACCAATTCTGGACCGAACAACTGAGTGTGACTCTGTTTCAATATGAAATAGAAATTCTGGGACTTTTATCTTTGTGTTAAGGTAAAGTCTCTAGTAAGCATTAGTCCCCAAGTGGATTACAATGCACATGAAACACTCAGTATTTTGTTGTACTTTGGCTTTCAGGTACATAATTTTTTTCAAATACAAGGGCTGGCCAAATAGTTCCATGGATTAAAGCACCTGCAAGTAGGCACAGGGGCCGGGTGTTCAATGCCCAGGCCTACTGTGGTGGCACATGCCTGAAATGCCAACTCTTGGGAGGCTGTAAACAGTCAGATCCTGGTGTAGTGAGACCCTGAACACCTTGTGGACCCTTCCCTAAAAAATACAAAAAACAAAAACAGATGAAGGTGTGTTTGGTTGTAAGAAGAAAAGGCTTAGCAATAATGTTTGCTTAATCAGTATATTCTGTGCACTGTCAACATATTTTAAGTTCCTTTGGATTGATTGAGATTTTTTTTCTTTCTAACTCAAGCAGTGTCCGTAAACTCATTCCTTTAGTTCTATAGATAGTCCTCTGTAGAACATGACACTTACCAAGTTGTTTCCTGTTTTGAATGCTATATTAATCAGGTCCTCCAGAGGAGCTGAACCAGAAGAATAGTGTGCATACTCTTTGGAAGAGGAAGGATCACTCTGGACTGTGCTTTGTTTTGGTTTTGTTCCACTCTGATCATACTGTCCAGCCAGCATCATCATGACGAAGGAATTAGGACAGAAATTTTCAATGAACAGGCACAGGGATCAAGCAGTTTGAATAAGCCACCAAGCATGTGTAAGGCTGAAAAAAAACACTAGTTCAAAAGTATGCAATTTTGGGAACTTTGCTTTAACCTCTTGTTAGCACCTGCCTTTCCACACTAGGTTGTCCACTGTCCCACAGCATTAGTGGTCTGAAGGCACATGTGTTTAGCACTGTTGCTCCAAGACTTTCCCATTTGCAGTGATTTATATCTCTGGGGAAAGATACACCATGAACCCTTCTTATGTATTGCATGAGTGACAAAAGACTGCAATCCCTGAAATCCCTCTAAATGTCTCCTGCGTTCTTAGGACAGAATTTCCATGTTGTTTTTCTGGAGAAGCCCATGAGAGTGGCTTACAGAGAAGGGCACAGCTAAGGCAAAGCACAGAGCTTCAGTTCAGGTACCCCTTAGTTTGGCCTTTACTTCTCTAAGTGGGTGTCATCCCAGAGGATCAGGCAGTGCAGCTATCCTTATTTTCACACTAGTGAAATATGAAATGTAGTGCAGATAGAGACAAGGAAAGAATGTGCAAGAATAGACAGAGTTCATTGGGTAGACTCACTGCTTGGGCTTATGGTGCAAAGCTAGAGTTTTAGCACCTCTTGTGGTCTTTGTTTACCCATCCTGGTACTTTCTCATTCTTGAGTTTGTGAGTCCTCTGAGCTGCTAGGTCACTAGTGTGAAAGACCACCTCAGCAGCTCTCTTCTGGAAGAGGAACAATTGTCTCCATTTTGGCTCCGCCTAACTCATAAGTCACATGTCTCATTTAATTTTCTCCCCTCTGACAATAGTCCACTGCTTCCTCCCCTTGCCCAGACCCAGGTTTTTATTTTGGGGGTTTTCTTCATGTGACATTGAGTTGGGAAGAATAGGAACACTGTTCTGTTTGCATTTTTCAACAATAACACTCAAGAAGAGCACTGAGTACAGCAAAGACATTGCTCTGCAAATCTGGCAGCTAATTCTGCTTCAATCCAGTTATTCCCCAGGCCAGATCACACCAACATCCAGTGTGGGGAACAGTGTACCCAGCCGGGGAGCCAGGAGGGGTACCCCCACCTGCCTGAAAAAGGCAAGGGGAGGGACACCTTCAAGCTGGCTCCTTTAACTGGAGAAACTGTCCTTTCTAAGACCCCTAGATACTTGCTGTGACTAGGACAAAGAGTTAAAGAATGTTGACCATATCCTCCCTTCCACGTTCTTAGTTAATCAGGAACAGCTGGTATAACAAACAATGAGAAAGACAAAACAATGGTGTTTTTCCAAAAGTTAAAATACTTCCTTCACCTCTAGTAACCTCATTCAGAGCTGTATAAATACACATGCTAAAATAAATATTTTTGCCTTTCACCTCAAGAGCGTCAAGTCTTCTCCTTCTTTCAGTCTCCCTCCCTACTTCTGTCCCATAAATTGCCAAGCTGGACTCGGCAACCCAGGGATGCAGACTTGAGAAGGAATGGTTTTGGTTAGAATCTGTCATTGGGCTTTACATGCAGTTGATTTTTTTGTTTTTGTTTTTGTTTTTGTTTTTTCTCTTGTTCCTCTTGCCTCAGTGGGCAAGAAACAGAGCAGCAGTGCATCACTGAAGAAGAGTTTGTGTTGTATGAACTACCTTGTCCAGCATACTGTCCAGAGAAGGAAATGCCCCTGTGTCAGGCACCAAAATCAGGAGCTCACAGTGAGTTATGGAAAGTTGTTCCACTGGCTTACGCTAATTAGCTGTTTGGATTCTACTGACTGCAAGTGCATGGACTCTGACAGACCCTCAGTCCTGGAACTGGTGATTGTATGGGGGCTAAGCAATCCAAGACAAGAGTGGATTTATGTTATAGGCACAAGTTTTCATTGGAAGTGTATAGAACTAGCATTTACCTGAGAAAATTTTGTTCCTATGTCAGTTGTCACTGGTGTACCTTTTGTCCTATCATCTGTGTGATCCTGAGACTGTTGCCATGACCTGAGTACCCTATTATATCCCAGTGAGATAATTTACTGTACCAGAGCCCTGTCTTATCATACTGCCATAAAGTGGAAGGTGGAAAGACTGGTGAGCCCTGTGCGAGTTTTCTATGGGTGTGGCTATGCTGTTGGGTTCCCTGTTTTTTTTTTTAAATAGCTGTTCTGCTATTATGGTTTATATTTACATTTTCCTTCAAGTGTCTCATGAGTTTGAAAGTTGATTTGCTTGTGAAGGCCTTGTCATCATTAGTTGGTTCATATATTCATGAGTTCAGTATTTAGACATAGGCAGCTAGGAGCGTGGCCTGGAAAAGTGTGTCTTGGTCTGTATCTCCTCCCATGTTTCTCAGGTGTCTGGATCCCCTACTTTTAAGTGCCATTTTTATCTCCCATGTGACCGAAACAGTGAACTATACTAAACTTCTGTAAGTTGCAGTTCCTGAGTATTTATTCCAATGACAGGAAATTTGGTAAGACACTTAAAAATTGTACACAAATTGTATCTCAGCTCCATAATAGTTCATGTAAGTTCAGAATTTTCAAACTTTTTCCACATTTCCAAAGTCAGTATAGAGTATTTATAAAGGCCATGAAAAAAAAAGTGAATAAATGCTTTCATTGCCTATGATGAGGCTCAGACCAGAATACCAGGCAAGCATGGTTAGGGCTCGAGCAAAAGGATGCTTTCTCTACCTTCAGTCTTTTTCTTATATATTGAGTCTCAGCCTTTAGGTTACTTTCAGTTAGCAAAACAAAATCTTATCCTGTGTGCCTAAGATTAATGTTTAAGCTATAGGTGACATCCTGCTAGGCATCTGGGAGCAAGGACACAAAAACAGGATGTTCTTGAGGAGTTCCAAGTGTTCTTTGTTACTCCCTCTGCTGTTGCAGTCCTGTTTTCCTACTCCTCCTCCCATATGCCCTGCAGGTCATTCCTCATGTCTCTATTTTAACTTCTTATCCCAACAAAGTGGAGTAAATGTAACATGGGAAAGCAGGGGAGGATGGAGGGTGGCAAAATTGGCTCCTGAACTGGTGGCTTTTGTTTGAGAATTTTCTTAGGGTGACATTAATGTCAGCTATGTGCTGGCTCACTTTGAAAGTAGTTCAGTAGGAGAGAAATTTAGCAAAGTTAGATGAATAAGTCTTCTGTAACTGCTAATGTCACCTAATCATTTTTTAAGCAATTTTAGAAATTTTGTCTCTCTTTGTTTTGGGTTAAACTGTGGGGTGGACAGCATGAAAGCATAATCAGAAGAGTGTTACTAAATGATGAAAGAGAATACAGGCAATTTTTTGTGATACTGGGAATGAAATCCAGGATCTTTCCATTCCTTTTACATTTTTAGTATCATTTCTTTAAATTTTGATACGGGGTCTCACTATATTGCCTAGCTGAGCTTGAATTTGTGAGACCTTTTCAGCATCCCAGAATAGGTGTGGATCACCAATCTCTGCTAGAGTTGTACTTCTGTAACCCAATAGATCACAGTCTTGTTTAAATTCACTGTCATCAATTATTTGTTTTCCTGTCCAGAAAGTAGTAATTTGTGTTCATTGAGAATATATAAGGGCCAACTTGAAAGATCAGAGTCTTACTGGCCTAGATGTGTGTCTGTAAACTGGAGATTGTGTGTAGAAAACAATTTTTTTAATTCTTTTTTCCTAGATTTCGAAATAGAAAACCTAACATGATTGTAATTTATTTAAGAAATCTCTGTCCTTTTGTACTATAAGGCACTTTGAGGCAATATATTCATTTCTGTTGATGGGATGACTCAGGGTGCCACCCCTTGATAACTTCAGGATGATGACATATAGTACAATACAATCTGACATGCTTTGGACATGAATCTGATAGAAGGGAATAAAACTACCAACCTGAAAGATACTGGGATAAGTTTGTGTTCTCTAAAACCGAAGAATGAATTTTAGGAACTACAAAAGTTAAAAGCAGAACATATTTATTGAGTGAAAGAAATCTGTAAGACAGAGCAGAAGGGGACCCAAGTGAGTTTCCAAGGAATCTGCCTTTATTAGGGATTTTTTTATACAGCAAAACCATGAGGTAAGGTGGGTCTAAGGTAGAAACATGGGAACTCACTGGATGGGCATGAGTTAGGACAAAACTATGGTCTACCAGCAAAATTACAAGCACAATTGCTCAGGTAAAATTAATTAAATCAGGATCAAAAGGTAATGGAGTCACACAGCAAGCGGGCTTTTCTTGTAGGGGGTTGGGTTAGTGCCTCTTCCTGGCTTCCTCTACTTGACAGAGACCTATTTAGAATATCAATCCCTGATGTTTATCCTTAGAGAGGTATTCATTTGTTTGATCTTTGTCTTGAGGTCTGGCCCTCAGCAGGAGTGTCTGCCTCTCCCTTGTTGCCAGGTGTCTTGTCTTCCATACTGGTTCTTTCTGTGGGCCTGTCCCTGTCCAACTGTCTAAAATATTTCTATGTAATTCAGCTCCCTATAATCTGCAATTGGAGGAGTGAACTAAGCCTGGAAACTGTCAAAATTGTGGTAACACTGAATGATAAGAATATAAAATTTGGTGCCCACCATTTCCTGTTGGAGAATTTCTTTGTGTTCAGTGAACAACACGTATTTGAGTTCAAAAAAGAAACTGAAAAGACCAAATTCAATCCTCTGCTGACTATGTATGAATGTCAAGGTTGTAAATTGAGTTTGTAGCTGAGAGATCAATCTCATGCTGGGAAGCAGGTTAAGTGAGGTGGGGAAAGTTTCCAGATTTAAATTTCTTAACCTTTTCCTGGCTTATCTGGTAGTGAGCCACTCTGGGCAGCATAAACATAATTAGAGTGCTGTGGAAGTCTTTAAAGTGTTTAACCTTTTTTGGGGATTTCCTTGTGAATGGCCTTGAAGAGGATTCTTCGCTGAATTATTTCCCTTTTACTTCTTTTGCAGCAAGCTATTTATATAAAATAGAAGTTACCTCAAAGATCTAAGAGTTAATTTTCATGATTTAATTAAAAGAGTGGTTTTTCTTAATTAAAAACTGATTGGACAATTGATTACATTTGAAGAGTCAAGAGGAACTTTAGAAGTAAACTATCCCCCCCCATTTATTGTAAATAAAAGAGAGGGAAAAGGGAGGGGGCAGGGAGAAAGAATCAATCATATCTGTGAACACATCATCAACTATGATTAATCTCAGTGTATCGGATTGATTGATTTATTGATTCATTTTTTCAGAACCAGGGATTGAACTCAGGCCCTTGAGCTTGCCAGGGAAGCGCTTATTCCACTGAGCCATCTCCCTGGCCCCTGTATCTCTGATTTTATCTAATGACTTCCAAGTTGGTCATGGATGGATTTTTGGAAGCTCTTTTTATTTGCTCATCAAGTACAGTGTTGTTTTTAACTCTTCAGAATTAGGTATGAGTTTATACTTCTAAATAATCTAACAGAATTATGTTGAAAAGAGTTATCGGTGGCCTATTGGCCTAGAATTTTAGAAAGGGTTGTATTCCAGCCACTTAACTCCTTTATTCTACTGGGTCTGGAATTGGGTTATTTCTAGTTTTTTTTTTTTTTTTTTTTTTTTTTGGGGGGGGGTGTTGTTTTTCTCTTAAATTTTTGATTGTGAGTAAAAGTGTTGATTTATTTTCTGCAAGTGTTAATTAAAATGTTTCACAAAATAAGAATAATGCTAATGTGAAGAGTATAGAAAAATTTTTAATTTGTAGAAATTTTTCACATAATTTTTATTTGACATTTTACACATATCTTTTGCTTTATTCTAACATTTTTAAACACATGGAACAATCATATTTATATCTATCTGAATTTAAACATTTTCCTTACAATTTTATCTTACAACCTTTGATTTTATCTCACTTGACTGTCTTTCAAGTGCGGGCTTCTAATATTTGTAAAGTTTCTTCATCACTCTGAGCTGCACGTGATGTAAACGTTTACAATTAGTAATCCTGTTTTATCCTTGGTGCAGAATTACATGTTAGATTGAATAGTACCAGATTAACATAGCCTCAACATGTTTTACTGAATTAATGCTACACTGCTATACCTTTTCATATAGCTATTTTATCTTGCTTTGTATGTTTAGCTTGTTATATTTGAAAAATATCTGTATACATTTCTGAGAAATAAAAGTTGAGTACATATATAATTTAATGTGTGATACTTGACACAAACATTGTCAGATGGCAAACCTGAGCAAACATTTCATAAACTAATTTTTTTGAAGTGAGAATACTTCATATTGAATCCTGTGATAATTTCATAGGGTAAATTACCATGTTCTTAACAATGTTCACAGTTGTGTGCAATAAGGGTCTTATTTTTCCTGCCTAAATAAAATTAAAAATTTAGAAGAGTATATCCATTCCTTCTTTCCTGTAAGAACTTCTTTCTCACAGAGGACACAGAGTTGAATCTTGTTTCCTATTCTGTGCTCTCTTTTGCTCCCTCAGTGTTTTTTTTTTTTTTGTTTTTGTTTTTTTTATAACTCCCATTTAAAGGAAAGTCTCCCGAGCACAGTTCTCCTAACTTTCTGTCATTGTAATTTATGCTTCTGTCAACAGACTTCCTTTATTTTCCCACTTTGGGTGAAAAAAAAAGTGGATTGATGTAGTGCAGAAGTTTTCTAGATTTTAAGTTTGTTTGCTTTTTTCTTGTTTTGATAAATTTGCTTCTATGTTCTTCTTGCACTGGAAAATTGAAATATGTGAATTAATTGTTTTATTTTTAGCCACATCTAATCATCAGCACTCCTTCCGTTTCTGTTTCATTTGGAGATGCTATGGTTACAGCCAGGAATTCACAGCTCCTGAGTTGGCAGTTGTCTCGTGACACTTAGTACCTGCATGAGAGGCCTTCTGAGCTCCAGGTGGCATGGCTAGTCATTCCCCCTTGCATGTCCTCTCTGATTTTTCTACCGTTACCTGGTCAGTATCAGTGTAATAACCACTCCACTATAGATGGGCATAGTATTTTCACCATAAGCAGGATATCTAGGTGTTGATCAGCTCTGATGTCTGTGCTCTATTTCTCTTACTTTCTGAGCTGTTTTCCTTTCCTTTTCTTTTATCAATGTCTTTCTGTGTAGTTTAGGCTGGCCTTGAGCTCAAAGTTACATTTTGTCTTTCTATGTTTGAAGTTGGATAGATATAAATTAATATATACTTTCCTTTTCTTTAATTCTTTTTATTTTATTGAAGAACAAATAGCAACGAGACAGTTTCAAGACAAATTAACAGGACAGATTTGATAAATTAATACATTGCAAACTATTTTCATAATGTTTTGGTATCATACAAGGTGCATACATGATATTATACTTACAGACATTATTATAGCAGATGTCTCTAATCAGTGAATTAAGAGAGTGTAACTATTTATCTTATTTTTTATACCTGAATTATATCACAGATTCAATAATTAATACTTTCTACCTTGTTATTTTCTGAGCGGTTGTCCATAGTACTAGAAGCCAACATAATATCCTGTCCAGCCACTATTAGAACAAACCTTACTTCTCATAGAATTATGCAGGAGCATGGCATATTTATCCTAACTGTACTGTTTATATACATACATCATGATTCTTCCTTTGTATACCCCTTTTTTTGTCTAGACCTGTCAAAGATGGGCACTCCATTATCATTAAACCAGTTTAGGTGCCTAAACTCTTTGACACAATCCAACACAGTCCAGCATTTCACAATAATAGTGAGTTATCTGAAGAAGTTGTTGACTATAGCCTTTTACAGCTCAACTTATTGTTATGGCCTCGCATTATATACCTCATTTTTATACTTTTCTGCTGGATGGTTAAAACCGAGATAGAGCAAGATCTATATACCAAAAGATGTAGCTTTTGTTTCTGATGAGGTCAGTGAAGCCCCCCCAGGGTTTATCTTGTAATCCTGTACCTTACTGTGTAGATCCTTTGCCTGTGTCATCCATGTGGATGAGTCACGGCCAGTGCCTGACCAGTTTGCTCTCTGTGAGAGCCTGAGGGAAAGTTTTCTCTCCATGTGACTCTCCCCAGGCACACTATACATCATCAATCTCTTTCCTCTATGGCTCCATAATCTCCTTGATGAGAAAATTTGGGGCACAACTGAGTTTCATGATGTTACAGTACAGGTTCACCTATGTCCTGAGTCTTTGCTGACCTTGAAAGGCTAGGGCCAAAATGTTGGCTGGTCTTGCAGCTCTTCTATTTCTCCAATTTTGAGAGAACTTAGGTTGTTAATCATCTAGAAAAAAAGCTGATTAGTACCCTACAGCATATGCCGTTCAATTTGCCCTATCTGACTCAACTGTTTTTAGTTGTTGTACGTTTCTATGTATTTCTTCTCTTGACTTCTTATACTAGGGAGACTATACGATATTTGCACATGTGTGTCTGGTTTATTTCACTTACAAGTATATGTTCAACTGGCATCCACTTCAATATAAATGCTTTAAGTTTATCATTCTTAATAACTGAGTAATACTCCATTATATAGAAATACCACATCTTTTTCAACCATTCCTCATGTGGCGGACATCTTGATTGTTTCCAAGATTTGGCTATCACTAATTGTGCTGCTATAAACATAGGTACACATATATCACTATGATATAATGTTTTCAGTTCCTCTGGGAAAATTCCCAGTAGGGGGATAGCCGGCTTGAATGGGATTTCTAGTCCTACTCTTTCGAGGAGTCTCCACACTGATCTCCACAGTAGTTATACCAGTCTACTTTCCCACCAGCAGTGGAGAAGTGTTCCCTTTTCCTCACAACCTCTCCAACTTTTGTTATTGGTTGATTTCCTTATGATAGCCATTCTTTCTGGAGTGAGATGGTATCTCAGTGATGTTTTTATTTACATTTCACGGATGGCTAGCGATGTGGAGCATTTTTCATATATCATTCCCTTCTTTAATTTCGTCCTCTGAGAAGTGTGTAGTCATCTCAGATGCCCATTTCTGAATTGGGTCTTGAAATTTGAGGGCCTTGTTATATCTTAGTTCTTTATATATTCTAGACAGCAGACCTTTGTCTGATTGCTTATTACTTAGGATTTTTTCAGAATTTGTGGGTTGAGCTGGCAAGATAGCTCAGCTGTCTAAAGCGCCTGCTTTGGCAAGCTTAGGCAAGCTCTCAGGGACCAGAGTTCGATCCCCGGCACCACATGCTGAGCCAGGCCCTCCCCTAGGGCGGGCTGAGCTGACTCCCCTCCCCCCTGCAAAAAAAGAGTCCGTGATGTGTAGCGAGACACCATACTAAATAAAAAAAATAAATTTGTGGGTTGTCTTTTCACTTTGTTGACAGTTTCTTTTGACGTGCAGAAAGTCCTCAAGAAGAGTTGATCCCAGTTGTTGATTCTTTCAAGTGTTTCCCGTGCAAATATATGTTTATTCATGAACTCTTTACCTACCCCTATGTCTTCAAGAGTTCCTCCTACTTTCTCTTCCAGGAGATTGAGTGTTTCTGCTTTAATGTTTAGATCTTTAATCCATTTTGACTTTAGCTTAGTGTATAGTGACAGAGCTGGGTCAAGTTTTAGTTTTTGGCAGTAGAAAGCCAGTTTTTCCAGCACCATTTGTGAAAGAGGCTATCTTTCTTCCAGTAAGCTTTTTTGGCCCCTTTGTCGAAGATCAGATGGCTGAGTGTGTTCGTAGATGCCTCTGCATCTTCTCATCTATTCCATTGATCTTCAGGTCTATTTCGTTGCCAATACCATGTTGATTTTTTATCACAGTGGCTTTGTAGTATAATTTCAAGTCAGGAATTGTGATGCCTCCTGCCTTGTCTTTATTGGCTAAGATTGCCTTTGCTATTCTAGGTCATTTGTGGTTCCAAATAAATTTTAGGAATGATTTCTCTATGTCTGTGAGGTATGTTGGTGGCAGTTTGATAGGGATTGCATTAAATATGTACAGCAATTTTGAGAGTATGGCCATCTTCATGATGTTGGTTCTTTCTATCCAGGAGCATGGAATATCTTTCCATTTTCTGAAATCCTCTATGATCTCTTTTCTTAGGATGTTGTAATTTTCTGTCTAAAGATCTTTGACTTCCTTGGTTAAGTGAATTCCAAGGTATTTCATTTTCCACAGTGCTACTGTAAAAAGTATTGTTTCTATTGTTTCCCTTTCAGTATGCTTGTTATCTGTGTAGAGGAATGCTATTGACCTTTGAATATTAACTTTGTATCCTGCTATGTAACTGAATTTCTGTATCAGTTCTAGTAGTTTCTTGGTGAAATTTTTGGGTCTTCGAAGTAAAGTATCATGTCATCTGCAAATAGTGATAATTTAACTTCTTCTTGACCTATTCTTATTCCCTTTATTTCTCCCTCTTTTCTAATGGCTGTTGCTAAGGATTCCAAGACTATATTGAATAGGAGGGGTGATAGAGAACATCCTTGTCTTGTACCTGATTTAAGAGTAATAGACTGGCCGGGCGTGGTGGTGCATGCCTGTAATCCCAGCACTTGGGAGGCTGAGACAGGAGGATTGTTGTGAGTTTGAGACCAGCCTGAGCTACAAAGTGAGTTTAAGGCCAACCTGAACTGCATAGTGGGACCCTATCTCAAAAGGACAAAAAAAAAAAAAAAGAGTAATAGACTGGCATTTGAATCTCATTACGTGCTAAGGCTATAGCTGCACCAAAGCTCTACACCGAAGGTCAGAGGTCAGTACTATACAAAATGACAAAGACAAAGAGAAAAATGAAAAATGCAATATATACTTTTTAGTGGTAATTTAGTGTTTAAATATTTTACAATATACTATATTGTGAAAAAAAATGTGTGCTGTCTAACAATACAAACATTGTGGGCAGTGGATAAGAGTATCCTGGTTTTGCTCTCCCTGACTCTGCCCTCTTTTGCCTTATACATGACCACTTTCGTAATGTGGCTATGTTTGCTACACTTAGCAGTGTGGTTTTCTTTGAGCAGTAATCTTTAGTTTCCTACCTTGCCATCTTCAACAAATGACTCACATAGAAATTGCATAGGTTGGGCTTTGGGTTTGTTTGGTATTAATTTTCGTTGTCTCACTGTTGTTTACAGGTGCTTTTCTGTGAGTGTGGGGTAAATTGCTTTGTCACCCATTGGACATGTGTGTCAAGCTTATTTTTTATTGATATAAAAAGAATCACACATGTTCTCAGGAACAATAGCATAATGTGTTCTTTGGACATTGGAACAAATGTCATTGCAGTGTAGATTTTGGTAAACTCCAGAGTATAGGAAATGAGTGTGGAGTATATTAATTGATTTTTTTTTTCAGAGCCAGGGATTGAACTCAGGCCCTTGTACTTGCCAGACAAGCATTTATTCTACTGAGCCATCTCCCCAGTTCCTATTAATTGATCTTTTAATCTTGAACGCTTGTATTCTTCTACAGTTGCATTTTCCATGGCCATTTCTCAACCAGGGTCATGGATCTTGTTTTAAATCTGTTGTTTTCCCTTGGGTTAGATGTATTTTCCTCATTATTAAGATTTATGTTTTATGATCTTTACTCTCTAAACACATTGTATTTATACTATACTCTGCAAACTTCTTCCTGTCACATTTCCCTCCCATGATTTTTGTAGTTTTAAATTTCTCATTTATATTCTGATGGCTTGTTTTGTTCTGAAGAAACCTTTTCTCCCATCTAAATTATTTCATTATGAATTTTTAGGCATTTAAGTTTCTCTTTCCCATTTAAGTATTTAACATTATTATTGTTCATAGAGAAGATGAGTATGTAGTACAGATTTCCAAGCACTCACCTGCTTCTCCCCTGGTCGTGTATGAAATGGACTGTGATTTTTTTCGAGGGTTATACTTCACAAGCTCCATCATGTATCAATATTGTATTTACATGTGGGCTCATTAAAAGCTGTCTTCTTGTGATTTACTTGTCATTTTCTGTATAGTGGCTTTAATAGTAATTTTTGAATTCCTTTCATATGTATTATACAAGCTATCATATTATTTACAAGGTATTAAACACTGTTAGACTTTTAATGTACTGAGCAGCTTTAAGCAGCTTTTTGTTTGTGTTATTTTTTGAAAAACCAAAGGTGTGATTTTGAAGTGAAATGATGTTTTTGTTGAATTTTTACTTTTATTACAAGTGCCCAAATAACTTTGTAAAATACTGGTTTTCAGTGCATATATTTTTATGTTATTCTTCCTCTCCTCATTCTACCTTAAACTCCCTTGGAGTTTCTTACATTCATGTGAATGGTAACATTTGGTGTTACTGAGCTGTAAAATAATATGCCATCCTTCATCTAGTTTCATTGTCCTTAGACATCCTCCAATAAAGCTAGTTTTACACTAGCAGTTTTGATTATTATTCATAAATCTTGATGTTAATCAATTTTTCTATGAAAGCAGATTCAACTTCAAAAGTACTACTAATGTACTAATAGAAAAGAATGCAATTTTATTTCCAATGATTATTAAAGCAACTGATTAATACTCACTTATTGTAGCGTTTTGCGCATGGTGACCCTGTACGCCCCTTCTGTGAGCGGTGCTCTAGGGACAGCTGCTGGACCAGCACGACAAGTAGCATTCTTATTCTGATATTGCTTTAGCAATATATTACAGTCTAGTATCAGAATTGCTGTGAGAGAAGGTATGCATATAGATGGAGTGTAAGAGTTTGATGACCCAGACATGAAGTTAATAATTAAATAATTCAAGCCAGGACTGCTATTGTAAAATTGCAGCCCTATGCTGAGGGAGGTGGATTGCCATGATTTTGAGCCCAGCCTGGGTTGTATATTGAGTCCCAGGCCAACCAACGTGAGCTACACAGTGAGATACTGTCTCAAAAACAGAGCGATGTTATATAATACTATATTATTGTACATAGTAATACTAAATATCATGCATTACATTATGTATATTGCATATATATATATATATATATATATATATATATATATACATATATATATATTATAGTGGTTCAGCCTCAACTCAGCTCTTTCTGAGTAAAGTTGAGATATTCCAGACAGTCTCAGCCTTCCTTCTGGAAATATGGTATGTGTGATTATTTAGGAGACAGTAAATTTGAGGATGTGGCTGTGACCTTCACCATGGAAGAGTGGGCTTTGCTGAATCCATCCCAAAAGAAACTCTTCAGAGATGTCATGTGGGAAATCTGTCAGAACATGACTGCTATAGGTAAGAATGAGCTCATGTTCTAAATTATATAGAGAATAGTTTTTTTTTTTTGGACATTGGCATATTTTCATTATAAGTATGTAAAATTATTTTGGCCTATATCCTAGGCATAGCCACGTTATACATGGTTACATTATAATTGGTATCTAGTCATTTTATGTAAAAATATTAATTCATTTTATATATGTGTCTACAATTCAGGAAGAAACTGGGAGAACCAACAAAATGAAGAAAAACACAAAAATTCATGGAGACATCTAAGGTAATTTTCGCACATAAGAAAGGGAAATGTTCCTTGAGAGTCAGGCTGTGGACAGAAATATTAAAGCCACACAAACTGTATAAAAGAAACCATGTTCAAATTTAGTTAATCTCAAATTCTCTAAAGATGTACCCTGGTTCAGTTGGATAATTTGTCAGGTGAATATCTGAAATATTCTTGTCTTTGTAACTGAAGTACTGATACTATGCAACAATTGACACTATGCTATATTACTATTAAAATTGTTTTCTATGATTAACATAATGACAATATATAAAAGTACATTCTGTCTTTGGGTATGAAAAAATAATGTAGTCTTTTAATGGGGACCCATTATTAGGACATCTAGTTATATATACATGTGAATGTGAAACAGTGTTCACAAAACTATTAAACTGAGCAGTGTCAAAACCCAAATGAACTAACTAGAACTAGAAGACTTAAAGAAATGCCCAGTAAACATTAGTTACCTTCAAAAACATTTAAATGAATGCTAGTGTTCAATAATAGCTATTTTCAGGTTGGGGAGATAGCTCAGCAGCTTAAGCACCTGCCTGGCAAGTGCAATGCTCTGAGTTCTATCCCCAGTACTGAAAGGGAAAAAAAAAAATATGTATGTATATATATATATGTGTGTGTGTGTGTGTGTGTGTGTGTGTGTGTGTGTGTGTGTGTGATTTCTTTTTGATATCAGGGATCAAACTCAGGAGGTTATGCTTGACAGGTAGGCCCTTATGCCACTAGCTATCTCCCTAGCTCCCAATAATAATAATAATAATAGCTGTTTTCAAGCCATCATCTAGAATTTGAATCCATTAATGTTTTTAAATTCTTAGAAAGAACTCCAGGATTGTTGGTAGGGATATAACATGCAAAGACTATATTAAAAGTAAAAATTGAGATTTCATTTGATTCTCTCTTTTGCAAATTTTCAAAAGAGCTCCATGCAGATCCATGCTCAAAGCAGTGTGGTTCATAATAACTAACTCTCTAGCTACCTAGAGAGTTAAGTGTGCAGATAAAGAAGAATAGGGGTACTATTTGCATCTTATTGTATGCTATTAGTTTTGTACTCTGTGGACCTGAAACAAGATGGGAGCGTGAAGCTCAGCAGTAAAATTTAACAACTGATGAGGACCTTTCTCCACAAAACATTTTTTTTTTAATTTAGAATGTAGTTTAGAATTAAGATCTTGGATTTAATTTCCAGCACTCGTTAAAAAAAAAAAAAGACAAAAGCGTGCTATATTTTCAGTTATAAAAAGCATAAATTGATGTCATTTGACAACCCCATTCCCCCAAAATGGAAGGGCCTTTACCCCATAATGTTAAGTGAAATATTTGGCACGCAGACATTAAACATCAAATGATTTCTCTTATATGAGAAGCACAAAATGTACATTTAGGAGTAAAATAGAGGTGGTAGAAAAGAAAGAATTTTTAGAGATGGTAAGAGAATCAAAAAGAGAGAATGGGAGCCAGGCGTGGTGGTGCAGGCCTGTAATCCCAGCACTCAGGAGGCTGAGGCAGGAGGATTGTTGTGAGTTCAAGACCAGCCTGAGCTACAAAGTGAGCTCAAGGCCAGCCTGAACTGCATAGTAAGACCCTGTCTCAAGAGAGAGAGAGAGAGAGAGAGAGAGAGAGAGAGAGAGAGAGAGAGAGAGAGAATGGGGAGATTGGTGGGAAAGGGTAAAAAGTGACTGATATATTCCCCCAAATGAAAGTAAACATTATGTATTGCAAACATGCCCATTGTAAAAATCCCAAAAACATCATGGAGGTGGAGGGTAGGGTTAATAGCTCTTTTAAATGCATCTTCCAGAACAATTAGTTGTCAGAGATTCTTTTTTTCTTTTCTTTTTTTTTTTTTTTTTTTTGAGATGTTGTCTCACTATGCAGTTTGGGCCGGCCTTATCTTCATTTTTGTAGCCCCCTAGCTGAGCTCAAACTCATATCCTCCTGTCTCAACCTTCCAAGTGCTGGGATTACAGGCATGCATCCCATGACCCAGGACTTCATGGTCAGCGCCCACATCCAGGGGCCAAGATCACATGGCACCTGGGGCTGGGGGTTGAACTCAGATCTTTGTATTTTCCAGGTAGTTGCTTATGCCTCTGAGCTGTCTCCTCAGCCCCTAGTTGTCAGAAATTATTAAGGGACATTAAACTAGTACTTCTGGTAAATCAATTATAATAAGACCCCTTTATTGTGATTGGTTTGTTTATTTTTATTTCTTCACAGAAATGAAGAGGTAGTGAAAAGCTATCAATACAAAACTTGGAATCAACATGATAAATGTGGGAAAGCATTCAGAACATATAGTCATTATCAAACACGTAGAAGTCACACTTCAGAGAAAACCTTTGTATGTAAGCATTGTGGGAAAACTCTGAGAACACACAATCTTTATCAGATACATGAAAGAAGGCACACTGGGGTGAAACCTTATGTTTGTAAGCAATGTGGAAAAACTTTCAGCGCACAGTCTTCTTCAAATACATGAAAAGAGGCACACTGGGGTGAAACCTTATGTTTGTAAGCAATGTGGGGAAGCTTTTAGTGCACTCAGTTTTTATCAAAGACATGAAAGAATTCACACTTGGGAAAAACCCTATATGTGTGAGCAGTGTGGCAAAACTTACTGCTAGTGGTTCATTGGGTCGACATAAGAGAAATCACACAGGAGTGAAACCATATGTATGTGAGCAATGTGGGAAAGCATTCAGTACACACAGTTATTGTCAAATACATAAAAGAACTCATAAAGGGGAAAAACCTTATGTGTGTAAGCAATGTGGGAGAGCTTTTATTACCAGCAGTTCATTGTATAGACATGAAAGAAGTCACACTGGAGAGAAACCCTTTGTCTGTAAGCAGTGTGGGAAAGCATTCAGTAGACAAAGTCATTGTCGGACCCATGAACAATGTCACAAAAGGGAAAAACCTTATGTATGTAAAACGTGTGGCAAAGCATTCACTACAAACAAGTATTATGAAGTACATGAAAGAAGTCACAAAGGGGAGAAACCCTATGTATGTAAAACATGTGGCAAAGCATTTGCTACAAGCAAGTATTGTCAAACACATGAAAGAATTCATACTAGGGAGAAACCCCTATTCATGTAAACAGTGTGGGAAAGTTTTCAGTGTATACAATTATTGTCAAATACGTGAAAGTATGCATACTAGGGAGAAAATCCTATGTATGTGAGGAATGTGGGAAAGCCTTCACTTACAACACATCACTTTGAATTCACAGAAGAATTCAGACTGAGGAAAAACCCCATATGTATGAGAATGTGGAAAAGCATTTACTCATAGCATATTACTTTGAAATTGTAAAAGAACACTGTGGCTTGAATGTCTGCCTGCAAGCGCAAGATCCCCAAGTTTGATCCCCAGTACCAAAAAAAAATGAAAACAAAAACTGTGAAGCAGTTCAATTTCTGTATGAAAATAAATAAGCAGTTCTTTACCCCTAATAGTACAAACTTCATGGTTGTCAGCCTTCCTTAATTATGCTTATATATGTGAATTACCAGTTGGGTAGTATTTAAAATTATAGTTATTTTATACTACTCTATGGAATATTTGATTTAATACATTAAATATACCTTGCAGAATACAATATCAAATTGTATACCCTGAAATATGAGGCTAAATTTACTGTAACACACTTTAGAACCTTACCATTATCACTAAAGGGTACAGTGTATATTACCGTTGCTATTGTAGCTAGTGATGGAATGTTGAAAGTAGCAGATAATTCAACTTGAGCACAATTGCCTTTCCACCATTTTAGCGTCCAAACATGCTGTTATTCCCATTGTGCATGCCTGTAATTGCACCCACTCAGGAGGTAGAGGTGGGAGGAAAGCAAGACGGAGGCCAGCCTTACTAACTTTCTGAGGCCCTATCTCAAAATAAATATGAAAATTCTGGCAATGTAGTTTACTACTTTAGAACTGCTGCGTTTATTCTCCATGCCATAATTATTTTAATCCGAATCACTTTACATCAGTATTTGTCTTTTTCACTCTTAAGTTACACAAAAGCAAGTCAGGTGTTGGTGTTCATCACTTCATTTTCAGCATGAAAAAAGGCAGAAGCAAGATGATAATGAGCTTGAAACCAGCCTTTGAAAACTATATACTAATTCACTTCACATCTATATTTAACTTTAAGGAGAAAAATAAGTTTAACTTCAGAAGATAAAATCTAGATAGAAGAGAAAGGATCACTGTTGCAAAGTGAAGTTCAGGAAATATTTTTTTCATCATAATATTTGCAAAGCACGCATTTGCCTACCTCAAAGACTAAAAGCAAAAAGGGAAGCATAAATAAGCCTGACATGCCATGTTCTAAATACAGACATGAAGATTTAGTTTTTGCAATGCTGTTACTGGTATTTTCATTAGAATGTAAGATGAAACAACCCAGTAAACAAATGCGCTTACTGCATATTGACTCTAGAGACTTCTGTGTGGCAAGAGAAACAACAAAGTGAAGAAAAAAACCTATAGAATGGAATAAAATTTTATGATTCCTCAGGAGTAATATCTAGAATACACAAACAATTAAAAATTAGGCACCCAAAAATAACACAATTCTGAGAAGTACAAATTGTCATTCAATAGCAAAATGTTCAAAATCTTTGACTGATAGAGAAATGAAAGTTGAAACATCTTAAAGGAAAAATAGCTATCGTAAGAACTCAAACAATAAATTCTGGTGATGATGCAAGTAGACAATTCTGCATTGTTGGTGCAAGTGTATATTAGTTCAACCAGTGTGAAAATCATTGTAGAGATTCTGCAAAATAGTAAAAATAATTCCATCTAGCCAGGCATAGTAGCGCATGCCCATAATTCCAGTACTTGAGACAGAAAGATTGTTGTACATTCCAAGGCACCTTGGACTGCAGAGTGAATTCAAGCCCAGTTTGAATTGCATAAAGACATTATGTCTCAAAGAGACAAAAAACGATAATAATGCCATGCACTATACCTATTCCTCTTCTTAGTATTTTCCCCAAAGAGTTAAAGGCATCACGTGTTACTGATGTATACATATCCATGTGTATAGAGTGTAATTTGTAACAGCAAAATCTTGAAAATGGCCTATATGTCATCAACAGAAGAATGGATAGTGGAAATTATATATAATTCATAGTAAGCTATAAAATGGATACTTGGAGTCATCAGTAAAAAACTGGATGCACTTTAAGGTTATATTGCTATGGGAAGTCAGATATATGAGGTAAAGTAGGATTGAGTTTATAATATGAATATCACATAAATAAAGAGCTACACAAAAGTTAGCAATAGGAAATAGGGAGTTAATTCCTTTGTAAATGGGGATGGAATGTGCTAATGAAGGGAGAGGTGAGAGTGGTAGGAAGTAGAAGTAAAAAGGATGAGATGAAATCTTCACATGCACCATTTATGATGTGTCAGAAGCATGTGCTCTTAGATTAAAAAATAAACTTTAGTGTAGAAAAACAAGTTAGAGAACAGACGGCAGAACTTTCACTGATCAGATGGGTTTTAGGGCCACACAAGAAAGCAAACCTTGGGAGCCAGTGCTGCATAACAGCTGTGGATGTGTTTTATATTATTTCTTTGGTGAGTAGCCTGACTTAGGAGTCACTGACCCCGTTTGTTAGGAGAAGTGACCTACTGCATCCTGCTTGAGAGCTGCTCCGTGTGGACAGTGGAAGGCAGTACAGATTCTCCTGCCTGTTCTCGATTGAGTGTCATGATTCTCTGCAAAGTAGAGGCATAGATATAACTTTTTCAGTAATGAAAAGTTAGGTTACATTGAATCCATTATATGGACTCCAGACATGGAATTCTAGGACTTGAAATTTCTCATTAGCTTAGGCCAGTGATGCTGAACCTTTTGAAATTTCCAGTGATACAAATAGCCTACTACCTCTACTGGCTTAGGCTTTTGGTATCTCTGGGGAATATGTTAATGCCATTGGAGAAATTCATTATTTTTCCAGCATATCCTACTGATGTATATCAGGAGTGATGAAAAGCCTAGCCATACAGGCCATGGAATTCTTCCCAGCTTAGGAAGGGTTTATAGACATGTGCACAGTTCTGGTACGTCATGGGAATTTCCAATAAGGGAAATGATACTGAAAAAATCCATTATGATTTCTCCCTAAAACATTTTCAGTCATCTTTGCATTGGTTTGCCAGCAAAAACTATATAAATTGTTTAATGGTGGAAAGACTTCATGGATTCAGATAATTAAATCCCTGCTCAGATGGTTCCACTGCCTTTTGGGCAATTGAGGAAGGAATATCATGGTGGAAGAAAGGTGCTCACCTAATGGCTTGAAGTGATTGATAAAGAGTCCTCATAATTTGATCATATCCCAGAACCCCATCAGTTGGCAAATAATTCTTTGGTACTCTGATGTACATAGGGCATTGGTGACAAACTGTTGCAGTCACTTATTCACATAATAATAGAGGTGAGCAGCAGAGAACTTAACAATTTGAGAAATGTCCTTGTGCAGTGAGGAAGTAAAAATAGTTCACATACTCACTATGAGACGTTTACTACCTGCTAATGAAGAGAGCTGTAAGAATTGTTTCACAGGTCCAGAAAGACTCCACTCTCAATGTGCTGTCCTGGGGTAATCACTTTGACACATTTGAATTCAAGAGTATGGTATGACATAGAAAAGTTATTGCTTTGTATTTTACTAAACAATAAACATCTGTGCTTTATTTTTCAGTATTTTGTAATGTTTTATTTCATGTATTACGTATGACAGTTGTTACTATTGTACTTAATCATGACTTTTCTTCCAAGTTTTTCCTTCCATCTTACTAAGAAAGTGAAGCACAGAGACTGCAGGTATTTTCCAGGTCCTTGTAACTCATAGTGAATAATTGTATAAGAAGAGTACAACATGCCGGGCGTGGTGGCGCATGCCTGTAATCCCAGCACTCGGGAGGCTGAGGCAGGAGGATTGTTGTGAGTTCGAGACCAGCCTGAGCTACAAAGTGAGCTTAAGGCCAGCCTGAACTGCATAGTGAGACCCTGTCTCAAAAAAGACAAAAAAAAAAAAAAAAAAGAAGAGTACAACAATCCTGGCCAGGAACTCAAAAGTTCTGCCATAAGAAGGTCACAGCTATTACACAGATATTATGTAACTCAGAAAACTTACAGTTTGATGTTCTCAAGTATTTTTCCCAATGCATTATCAAATTTATCAAAATTTAGATTACTATACTCCAGAATGAATATATTCTGATGAAAGACAATATACCTGGATTTTAAGGATACAAATACTGCATATTTTACTTATGCATGATTTTGTAAACAAAGCAAAAAATGAATTGAGAAACCCAGCCTCAGAAAACTGAACCTAATATGAAACAGGATTTATTTAGTGGAAAAAATATAATTTCCATGCCACCAATGGAATACAAGTGATTTTCATAAAAGCACAGTGTGGCTAAAAACTAGTCCTTTCAAATTTTAACATGTTATTGTATCCTTTTCCCCAATTTCCTGGTAGCTCTCTCAATTCTAGAGTTCTGTTAAATCTTTTACATACAATAACTCCACAGAAAATTACTAGAAAACTATTGTATGAAAAAGTAGTTACTAAAAACATTTAAATTCTTGAGATGCACTCTAGGAAAGAGCAGTTCAAATCTGCACAAAATGGAGAACACAAGTAAACTGTGGGGGCTGGGTGGCAAAAATGATTCAGGAAAGCCTCCTGCATGGAGCTCTTAGAGAGAAGCAGAAAGTTTCCTGGGCCTTCTGAATATTCAGACTGCCTGAAAAACAACCTGATGGTTGTGTATTATGTTTGTCATTCAAGCATCATTTTAAAATACCTTGCTTCCTCTCATGGCAATCTGGCTTTGCATAACAAATACATGTGAGTATTTTTATACCTAACTCGACTTTTTCCAAGTGTGATGTATTTACAAAAGATCAGTTCTGATTCCTTGATTTTCTTTTGACATGACTGGCTGTACACATTACTAAAATCAGTAATCACAGAACATACTTGGTATATTTTGGTTGAGGAAATAGCACAATCCCTAGTTCTATCACGAACTAATGTTTCTATTACATTGACACTACTTGATAAAACACATTTCTGATTTTTTTATTTACTTCTTGGATCTTTAATGCCAATACTTAGTTTTGACTAGCTTTTCATTTTCCATTGATTAATACAATTTGCTGTAATCTATATGTGTTTGATTTTTTTCTGAAAATATAAGGCTTACTCAGTCCTTCCTTTTTTTTTCAAACACACCTTTCCTGAAGGATTCCCACTGGCTGTTAGAATCCAATCTGCTTATCATAACCTGAAGCTCCCTTTGATGGCCTTATTTTTGCTTATCTTGGGCTTTGTACTTACTTGAACACACTCTCTCCCGGAGAGTCAAGTCTTGAAACCTTGTTCAACAGCATCATAGAATTTAGATAAGATTCTCCAGGTGTAACTAGATCTCTCTTTTCACATATGTAGATACCCCTGCAGTGTTCATATCTCCTAAGGAAAGGAGAAAGGGAGGAAGTTGTCCCCATCTCCACCCAATGCAGACACACAAATGTCATTCAATTCTAAGGTGAGAATATCATTTTTAGCAAATAACTAGTGAGCCAACACCTGTATCTGTTACTATATCTAAAGCCTCAGATTGAGAAAAATAAATCTGTCACTCAGCTTATTACATTTTGTTAAATCAGCCTGAAATTCCTAAGTTATTTTCTGCAAATTAATCTAAAATACATAGTGTAATCATTGCACGTGTACCAACCTGCACTTACACCAAATTTTTCTGTCTTACTCATAACTCTGTATATGTTATGGTTTCTGTCACATAAATACCTGTCTGATTTACATCCATCCAGAGAAAAATTTGAATAATGCACTCAAAACTATAGAGATTGATATTTATTTTACTTTGTGGTATAAAAAGTACATGTCATGGATCATAACATGATAAGGATGATAGCAAAAAGATGTAGTGCAGGGCTGGCAAAATAGCTCAGCGGTCTAAGCACCTGCCTAGGAAAGTTCAAGGACCTGTGTTCAATCCCCTGGTACACTGAGCCAACGAGACCAGGCGTGATGGTGCTCACATGTAATCCCAGTGCTGGCGAGGCTGAAACTGGGAACACTGAGTCTGAGCTGCATAGTGAGACTATGTACCAAATACATAAAATTAAAAAAAAAAATAAAGACATAGTACTTTGAGGGGCAAAACCTGAAGTTAACAAACCCAATGAGAACAGACCTAGCAGAAGAAAAGGAGATTCAGTCAGAACAGGACAATAGGATTGCTATACCCCAAGGGCACTAGGGCATTTGGCAGGCTAAATACCCCATCTTTTTTTTTTTTTTTTTTTTTTTTTTCAGAACCAGGGATTGACCTCAGGCCCTTGTGCTTGCCAAGGAAACACTTATTCCACTGAGCCATCTCCCCAGCCCCTATATACCCCATCTTGTCTTTTTTCCTATCTGCTACTTTCTTGCTGGTAGCTTACATTCGCTGTAGCAGTGGGAATCTAGAGACTGTGGCAGTCTCTGGTGTGGCACTAATAAGTCAGCTTCTAATAAAACAACATAAGATGCCAAAAGTCTGCCTCTGGCCAGTAAGATTTATTAGCACTGAGCAAGTTTTGATTTGCCAGAAGCTATGCTTAGGTACCATAAATTTGAGGAGATCTCATGAGTTTCTTTGTGGAAGAACATCACTTCTCTGAATTCTTACAGAACCTGCTTGGTAAGCATTTCTTACTGCAGTTGATAAAATGTAGTAATCTACATTTTTCTCATCACAGGGCAGCCTTACCATGCTAACATGGTTCCACCTACTGTAATTAGACTAGTACAAAAAGGGTCTGGGGAGGTGGCACAGTGCAATAAGTGCTTCCCTGGCAAGCACAAGGGCCTAAGTTCAATCCCCAGTTCAGCCAAAAAAAAAAAAGTACAAAAAGGATATTGAATCAGACATGGTTCAGTACTGTACTGTTCTGTACCGAATAGGTTCTGACTAATTTTAGTAATGAGTACAGCCCAACCCATGTCAAAAAAAAAGGAATCAGAATTGGTCTTTTTTTTTTTTTTTTTTTTTTTTTTTGATGTTACTGGGGACTGAACTCAGGCCCTTGCACTTGCTAGACAGGCACTTATTCTACTGAGCTATCTCCCTGGCCCTTAGAATTGATCTTTGTAAACACACTGCACCAGGACAAAGTTTAGTTAGGTATAAAAATACACACAAATATTATTTCACAAGATCAGATTCTCATGATAGAACCCAAGGAAGTATTTTAAAATGCTGGAATGACAAGCATACTACAGGACCATCTTCACTACTGTAATCTCAACCACTCAGGACACTAAAGTAGAAAGATTGCAGAGTTAAGGCCTGCTTGAAAAACTTGAAGTCCCTGTAACAAAATAATATAAAGTGGGCTGGAGATGTATCTCCACCCTAAACATTTGTCTAGCAAGCACAAAACTGGGCTCAATCTCTACTTATGCGTTGATACGCTTTGTTGAGAACATATGCTCTGGGTTTCATTTGGTTTGTTTTTTATCACTAGTGATATGTGGTATGCTCTTTTTTTTCTTTTCTGAACTAAGGGAGTATGCTCTTTTTTGCCAGCAATAGAATACCAGTAGTGGGCTGGAGAGGTAGCTCAGTAGAATAAGTGTTTGCCTAGCAAGCACAAAGGCCTGAGTTCAATCCCCGGTTCTGCAAAAAAAAAAAGGGGGGGGGCCGGGGAGATGGCTCAGTGGAATAAGTGCTTCCCTGGCAAATGCAAGGGCCTGAGTTCAATCCCTGGTTCCGCAAAAAAAAAAAAAATACCAGTAGTAAACAAGTATAACTCACTGTAGTGTATTCAATAAATTGTATTTTATGTTTTACTATGAAATGGACTCAATGTTCCATTATTTTTCTTTATGTCAGTATAAGAGACAATCATGTTTATCTAGCAAGGGCTCACATATCATGTTCATTAGATTAAGTGAATTAATTGTATTTTTAACATTTTATAGCATTTTAGGGGTTTATCAGATTTTTCCATTTAGTAATTCTAGAAACATTTGTAACCTCTTCAAATTTAGTCAAGTTGTGGTACACATAATACCAACCTTGTTATATTCTTTTGTTTTTTTTTAATTTAATGTATTGGTACAGGATCTTACTACACAGCTCAGACTTGTAGTGATCCTCCTGTTTCAGCTTCCCCAGCACTGGGATTGCAGGTGCGTGCCACTATGCCTGGTCTTGGTGACAGGCTTGGCATGATCCAGCCAGCAAGGCAAGGCGTGCAGTACTGCAGATCGAACCCAAGTCCTTGTGCTTCCCTAGGCAGGCATTTAGACCACTGAGTTACCTGCAGGCCTAACCTTGTATTCTCTCCTGGGTTCCATGTTGTTTTAGTGTACTATAATTGAAGAGTTCCAATGGAACGTGTACATATGTGTATGTGATTTTCTTTTCCCACCTTTTTCATGTTACAACAGGAGTTTAAATTGTTAGACTTCCTTGTACAATTGTAGGCTGAATACTTCTACAAGGGTTGCCAGAGTGCTTATAACTAGGGAGACCAATGGCTACTCACTGAAGAAGCTAGAAGCCTCAGAACAAATGGAAACAATAATTCAGCCACAGTCCAAGGGGTAGGCTTGGAAGCTCTGCGTGGAACCACTGACAAAGATCTGTGTTCAGAGGCTCAGTGCTGTGGAGTATGATGTCAGTGCATGATCGCAAAACCCTAAATCATACCTACTCCCTTAAGGAATCATGTTGATGATTAAGAGTAACAATCACATTCTTTGTTTTAAGGGCATTTGAGTTATTTTTAAGATTTAGCTATTACAAACTGTGCTGCTATAAAAGTGGGTGTGCATATATCACTGTGGTCTGATATTTTTATTCTTCCAGGAAGACACCCAGAAAGAATAGTTGGGCCAAAGGGGACCTCTAGTCTTAGCTTTTTAAGGAATCTCCAAACTGATTTCCATGGTGGTTGCGCTATCTGCATTACAACAGACAGCAGAGAAGCGTTGCTTATTCCCCAGAGCCTCACTAGTGTGCGTTACCGCTTGAGTTCTTGATAATAACCATTCTTTCCTGGATGAGATGGATTCTCAGCATTGTTTTTATTTACATCTCGGGCGAGCAGTGATGTTGACCATTTTTTTCATATATTTATTTGATGTTTGCACTTCTTCATCTGAGAATTGTCTATTCAGTTCAGACGCCCATTGGCTTGGGTCTTTAAATTGGGGAGGGGTTCTGATTTTTTTTCAATTTTTTATATATTCTAGATATTAGTCTTTTTCCCAGGGGCAACTAGCTGAAAGGTTTTTCCTCTACTCTGGGATGTCTTTTCATTCTATTTACAATTTCTTTTGCTGTGCAAAAGCTCTTTAATAGATTCCAGTTGTTGATTGTGTGTGTGTGTGTGTGTGTGTGTGTGTGTGTGTGTGTGTGTGTGTGTGTGTGTGTTCTGTAGCTGGCTCGGAACACCGTGGAGGTTGGGGTGGCACAGCATGTGGTGCCAGGGATCAAACTGTGGTCCCTGACTTTTGCCTAAGCTTGCCTAAGCAGGCACTTTAGACTACTAAGCTATTTTACCAGCCCAAGCTGTTGATATTTTTGTAGTATTTCCCTAGTGATTTTGTTCATGAAATCTTTGCCTACACTCTCCTCCAGTAGAATTAGTGTTTCAATCTTAATATTCATGTCTTTGATTCATTTCAATTATAGTGTAGTGCATGCTAATAGTCATGGGTATAGTTTTAATCTTCTATATATGGGAGGGCAGTTTTCCTGCTTCATTTACTAAAGAAGCTATCTTTTAGTGAATGTGTTTGGCACCTTTGTCAAAGAGAAGGTAGCTGAGTGTGAAGTTGTTTCTGACAAAAAGAAAAAAATTGTGTTTAGGGCCAGCCAAATAGCTCAGAGGATTAAAGCACCTGTTTAAGCAGACACAGGGGCCAGGAGTTCAATCCCGGGCCTGCCATGCTGGGGCCCTTGGCACACACTGAGACAGGGATTGAGATTGGGCATGGTGGCACGTGCTTGGGAGTCTGTGAACAGGTGAATCAGTACAAGTCCAGTCTACACAGTGGGACCCTGTGGACCTTGTCCTAAAATTAAAAAAATTTAAAAAGTTATTTCTCCATCTCCTAATCTGTACCACTGGTTCTCAGCTCTTTTTCTCAGCACCATGTTATTTTTATCACAGTAGCTCTGTGCATAATTTTGAGTCACTGATTGTGATGTCACTGCCTTACCTTTGCTGCTTAGAATTGATTTTGCTATTGTAAGTCTCTTCTGGTTCCAAATGAATTTTAAAATTTTTCTCTAATTCTGTGAGGCATACTAATGGCATTTTTTTTTTTTTTTTTTTTTTTTTTTTTTTTTTTTTTTTTTTTTTTTTTTTTTTTTTTTTTTTTTTTTTTTTTTTTTTTTTTTTTTTTTTTTTTTTTTTTTTTTTTTTTTTTTTTTTTTTTTTTTTTTTTTTTTTTTTTTTTT